>MU765893.1:9847-22121 GCA_026770625.1 Nicotiana glauca | reverse complement strand
GGGAGCCCGCCTGTAGAACGGAGGTGTTACTTTTCAGTTGTTGCAGTCGGGAGCCCGCCCGTAGAACGGAGGTATTAATTTTTAGTTGTTGCATTTGGGAGCCCGCCCGTAGAACGAAGGTGTTACTTTTCAGATTGTTGCAGTCGGGAGCTCGCCCGTAGAACAGAGGTGTTACTTTTCAGTCGTTGCATTCGGGAGCCCGCCCGTAGAACGAAGGTGTTACTTTTCAGTTGTTGCAGTCAGGAGCCCGCTCGTAGAACGGAGGTGTTACTTTTCAATTGTTGCATTCGGGAGCCCGCCCGTAGAAAGGATGTGTAACTTTAAAGTTGTTGCAGTCGGGAGCCCGCCCGTAGAACGGAGGTGTTACTTTTAAGTTTGTTGCAGTCGGGAGCCCGACCGTAGAACGGAGGTGTTACTTTTCAGTTGTTGCATTCGGGAGCCCGCCCGTAGAACGGAGGTGTTAATTTTCAGTTGTTGCAGTCGGGAGCCCGCCCGTAGAACGGAGGTGTTACTTTTTAGTTGTTGCATTCGGTAGCCCGCCCGTAGAACGAAGGTGTTACTTTTCAGATTGTTGCAGTCAGGAGCCCGCCCATAGAACGGAGGTGTTACTTTTCAGTTGTTGCATTCGGGAGCCCACCCATAGAACGGAGGTGTTACTTTTCAGTTGTTGCATTCGGGAGTCCGCCCGTAGAACGGATGTGTTACTTTTCAGTTGTTGCATTCGGGAGCCCGCCCGTATAAAGGATGTGTTACTTTTAAGTTGTTGCAGTCGGGAGCTCGCCCGTAGAATGGAGGTGTTACTTTTAAGATTGTTGCAGTCGGGAGCCCGCCCGTAGAACGGAAGTGTTACTTTTCAGTTGTTGCATTCGGGAGCCCGACCGTAGAACGGAGGTGTTACTTTTCAGTTGTTGCAGTCGGGAGCCCGCCCGTAGAACGGCGGTGTTACTTTTCAGTTGTTGCATTTGGGAGCCCGCCCGTAGAACGGAGGTGTTACTTTTCAGTTACGCATTTGGGCAAATTTAGGTTAGCTATTATAATTTGTTTGCAACCCTCACTTCCAACCGAGAGGTTGTGAGTTCGAGTCTCTCCAAGAGCAAGGTGGGAAGTTCTTGGAAGGAAGGATGCTGGGGGTCTATTTGAAAATAGTCTCTCTATCCCAGGGTAGGGGTAAGGTTTGCGTACACACTACCCTCCCCAGACCCCACTAAATGGGATTATACTAAATTGTTGTTGTTGTTGTATTATAATTTGTTTGGAATTATAAATTGTGTGGCTTAATTCTTAACGAGCAAATGATAATTATTTTCAATGACCGGCTACAAATAAAATTTGCTCAAAGAACAATTTGAGTTAAAGTCCATGAGGTAGGAGAGCCCAAAATTCTCAACCCAAAAAGTGACCTGGGCCCAATGGAGGCAGATCCCATCTAGCTATGGGCTATGGCTACTTTGAATCTTTTGATGTCAACACGTGGAATTAGTTAAAATAGCACGGGCTAGCCAGTTTTCAGATTGGTCATTCAAAAATAACCAGCATTTGTAAAGTCATTGAAAAATAGCCATTATGTTGCTCCAATGGGGACCGGTCCAGCATAATATACTGGAGATCGGTGCACCTATGTATGAACTTCCAGCATATTATGTTGGAACTCCAACATGTGGAAAGTTCCAGTATAATATACTCCAGATTAGAGCACCAGCATATTATACTGGACCAATATACCAGTATATTATGTTGGAGTTCCAGTATTCTTATGCTGGAACTCCATTATAATATGCTGGAGTTCCAGTATACTTATGCCGGAACTCCAGTATATTATGCTGGAGTGTTTTCTGGATTTTGAACAATGTTTTCGTTCAGATTTATCTTTACATGAAAAGTGGCTATATGTCGATTACTTTTGAAACTGTGGCTGTTTTTGAATGATCACTTGTAAATCTTGGTATTTTTGAATTTCTCCCGTGGGATTAACATCTTCTAACACATAATAATAATGTAAAAATAGCACGGGCTAGTCATTTTTCGAACTGGTCATTCAAAAATAGCCAATGTTTGCAAAGTCATTGAAAAATAACTAATATTTTGCTGCAACACGGAAAGCTCCTACATTATATACTAGAGATCAGTGCACCCGTGTATGATCTTTCAGCATATTATGCTGGAACTCCAACACGCAAAAAGTTCCAGTATAATATAGTGGAGATTGGAGCAACGGAACTCCAATTTCCGGTATATTATGCTGGACCGATATATCATATTGGAACTCCAGTATATTATACTAGAGTTCCAGTATATTTATGTTGAAACTGCAGTATAATATACTGGAATTCAAGTATACTATACTGGAGAGTGTTTTTGTTAAGATTTATTTTTACATGAAAAATGACTAAATTTTTTATTGCTTTTGAAACTCTGACTATTTTTTAATGACCACTTATAAATCTGGTCAATTTTTAATTTCTCCCAATAATAACGATAAATAATATATATTATCATACAAATTATATACAACTCATATTGACGATAATGCAATTTTGTTCTGCTTACCCACTATAGAGAAAAATAATTGAAAGACATTAATTCCTCCCAAGAGACATAACTTCGGAAAAGAAGTTAAAATGTTGTGAGTTAGGGTAAAATGTTGCCTTTGTGGCATAATTTATGGACCAACAATATTCGATGAAGAAAGCAACAATGTTCATTAATGTTTATCACGTACTTTTTTTCTAATAAGTTCCAATCTAGCTTCCTCAATTCTTCATCAAATACTAGTAGTCGTACCCGCGCGATGCGCGATCAATATTAAAAAATATTTGTCACTTTATTAAGTTTTTGAAGTTACATTTGAAATTATCACAATGATTTGATTATCCTATTCTATATAAATAGAATAAATATTGTCTAAATTTTAATAAATAAAATCTCCATTAAATTAAAGGGACTTATATAGTCATCAAATAATTTTTTCGTTATGTATTTTTATTTATTATATTATCCAATATTTAGTATAATTATAATGTTAATAGAAATTATGACACTTGTCATTATAACATTTCTTTTTCTCTCTTATTATATATAAATAGATATAGATTTGTTTGATACTCCTATTATATATATTATATATTATATATTATACATATATTATATTATATTATAGATTTTTCGTTTTTTAATTATAAAATAATTTTAAAACTCCAATTTGAAACTAATCCCTAATTTGAATTAGAAATTCATTATTTTATTTTATTTCGTTTTTATTTTAAAATTATTTTTAAACTCCAACTTGAAACTACTTCCCAATTCGAATAGGTAGTTTTTTTTTTTTTTATTTTAAAATAATTTAAAAACTCAAACTTGAAACTACTTCCACCCAATTTGAATGGGTAATTATTTTTTATATATTATTTTCGTTATTTTTTTAATCATATTTAATTATACGATATCTATATTTATTAATTCAAATAAAGTAATCAATTACTCTATATATATATATATATATATATATATATATCACATAAGGAGATGCACATCGAGCCAAATTTGCTCATTACAACAAAATACCGAGTATCGATCGTAAGCATACTGAGTGAATACAATATCTACATATAGCGTTATAAGCTACAAAACTCAAGCGCAACTCAGGTTTTCCTCTCAATTTCCACTATGAATCCTGATAGCACCGCACCATATGTGCCCAGAGTCCGTAAATCATAACGTCTCGCAACGCAAAAATAACTCATAGATCTCTCCAGATAACTAATAAGCTCAGCAACGGTCGAGTCAACCTGTCCCTCGACGATACAATTCGGAGTCAACCGAGTCAACTCATACTGGGATACGCATCTGAAAAGTCTTTTAACGTCGGAACTGGCTCAATAATAGCAACCTCTGCACTGACATCCATCATGAAGGCTCAATTAGGAAAAACAATCCTTCCCAGCTGTCCGCTGGGTCTTTAAAAGATAAACCACTCTACAAGAACATAACCTAATGCACCTCACCACTCAAACCGTGGCGTTTCCGGCATAGCCCATAACGCAATAGTCCAGAATTAATCTAACACTAAGACAACTAGTTTGAACTTCAACATCACATCCAAAATCCAACATACCAGCAATGAAAGATTCACTCAAGCCTCTGTGACGACCTGGCCCGTCGTCACGTGAGTTACTGCCCCATTTCCCCCATATTATGTTTCAATATTAGTATTTAAGTTGATCGGATATAATTGAATTGGTTTTAGTTGGAAATGAGGTACTTAGCCTCTTAGAAGGAGGCTTGTTTTGGAAAAATCAACCGGAAGTTGACTATATAGTTAGAGGGATCGGATGTGAATTCTGGTGATTTGGTTAGCTTCGAGGGATGATTTGTGACATAGAAGTGCGATCAGAATTGATTTTGGAGGCTCGGTGTATAATTAGGCTTGAATTGGTGAAGTTAGCATTTTGGCGATATCCGGTTGGTAGGTGAGATTTTGATCCGAGGGTCGGAATGGAATTCCAAGAGTTACAATAGCTCCGTTAGGTGATTTCAGATATGTGTGCAAAGTTTCAGGCCATTCGGATGTGGTTAGGTCGGGTTTTTTATCGAATGTGCAATTCGGAAGTTTTTAAGAAACTTAGGCTTTGATTTGAGGATAATTGATGATTTTGATATTAACGATAGAGTTTTGAAGGTTCGAGCAAGTTTGAATAAGGTATCAGATCATGTCTGTGCTTTTGGTTGAGGTCATGGAGGCCTCGGGGTGAGATCGGGAGTTAAAACGAGAAGTTTTTGAGTTTGGCTTCAGGTTTGTATTGCGGGTTCTGTCATTTCCGCATCTGCGGAAAAGGGACCGCATAAGCGGTTCCGCAGATACGGCTAAGGGGTCGTAGAAGCGGTTCTCTGGGGAGGCTTGGCTTTCGGCAGAAGCGAACAAGGCTTCGCATAAGCAGGTTCCGCAAAAGCAGTTTTGGACCGCATAAGCGGTCCCAAGTGAGTTAAGTGAGACCGCATAAGCGATCATTTGGTCGCAAACGCGGTGACCGCAGGTGCGGTATAATAACCGTAGAAGCGAAAATCGATCTAGGCTAAGTGAATAGTGGTTCACGATTTTGAAAGAGAAGAGAAATATTTTGGACTTCGCCTTAGGCGGTTTCTTTGGCGATTTTAAAGAGAATTCGAAGGGGCTTCACCAGGTATGAATTATTGGGCTCGGATTATGTTATTATGGTGTAAAAACATGGATTAATCACTGAAATTTGAGAAATTAGAGGGTAAAAATGGAGGTCAGGGTTTGAAACTTAAGAGAGTTTAAATTTGGGTTTTGAAAGGGCAATTGAACCCCGGTTTTGGTAAATTTGATATGTATAGACTCGTGGTGAGATGAGGAATCCAGTGATTTAAATTTTGTAATTTTTTGAGGAGTGGGACCGGGGTTCGGGTTTTGCCAACTTCGTGATTTTTGGTGTTTTTCGAATCTTTTTGATTGGGTTGTGTTCTATTAACCTATTGTAATGTATTCATTGTGGTTTTGGCCAGATTCGACGCGCGAGGAGGTCGATATGAGAGGAAAGGGCATTGCGGGCTAGTCTTGTGGCCGGTTTGAGGTGAGTAATAGATGTAGATGATGACCTGAGGGTTTGAAACCCCGATTTATCACACTGTGATGCTATATTGAGGCTAGACACGTACTCCATGACGAGTGCGGGGTCGTTTTTGATTGGGGGTTGTGGCTTAGTCCACCCCGAGTGGTGTCCAAGCTGCGCTTTGGACTATAGACTGATTAGTAAACATCCTACTTGGATTGTTATGAGTATATTTGGGCTGCGTGCCGATTATTTGGATCCCTTATGGATTATTATCACTGTTTCCACGATGCTTAGAATGTTTTCATACTATCAGTCCTGAGTTAAACACTGTCTCGAAATGATTAGTAAATTTCTAAAGTTTTAAACACTTAAGTTATAATTCCTGATAATTGGAACTGAAAATGATAAGTTTGATTGTGCCTGTGTGGCTTGCATGCATATTACTGGACTGATTGTGGATTGGGCTGCATGCTGCAGCAAATGCTACGATGATATTGTGCTTAGGCTGTAGGAGCCCCTCCGGAGTCTGAACCCCCATAGTGAGCGTGGGTACCCAAATGGATCGGGCTGTACGCCGCAGCGGTCATGTGCATTGCACTGCATTCATGCATCGATGTCTATCTGTTTTACCTGTCATTACCTGATGTTGTTCCACCTTTAAATGGGTAGAATTATTGGTTATAGCTTTGCATTGTTATATTTCGGGATTTCTTACTGTCAGCCATTATATATGTCTATTACCACTGAGTTGGAAGTACTCACTTTACTCCCTACACCATGTGTGCAGATTCAGGTGTCTTGGGAGCATAGGTAAGCTATTTGTTGTTTTCAGAACTTTTCAGGAGTTGTCGAGGTAGCTGTCTGACGTTCGCAGGACCCGACTCCTCCCCTATCCCTTTATTATTTTCGTATTTTAGAACATCAGCATTACTGAGGATTTATTTTTTTGTTATCTTAGAGTCTCTAGACTCATGACCCCAGATCTGTGGGAGATGTTGGTTATGTCAGTGTTTCATGCTGCTTCTATCTAAACTATTGATTAATAGTCTTTTTAAACGGTTAATTTAATGCTATAAATTGGAAACCGGTGGTGTGATTGTGTTGTGAGTATTATATGGTCAGGCTTGCCTAGCAATTGTGTTGGGCGCCATCACGACCGAGATTGGGGTCGTGACAGGTTGGTATCAAAGCCTAGGTTACTAGGCCTCAGGAGTCTAGAGCCGGTTAGTACAGTCTCGCGGATCGGTACGGAGACGTTTGTATTTATCCTCGAGAGGCTGTAGAACCTTTAGGAAACACTTCATATTCTTGAAACTCTTGTCGTGCAGCTTTGTTGTTCTGAGACCTAAATTTCTGTATTCTATTCTCTCGCAGATGGCGAGAACCCATGCTATCGGACATGACGGACGACCACCATTGCCACTCGCTAGAGGCCGTGGTCGTGATCGTGGTCGAGGAAGACCAGTGAGAGCAGCACCTGCAGATCCACCAGCTGCCCAGGTTCTGGACCAGCCTCCAGCTGTAGATGCTCCAGCAGCACCTGTTCAGGCACCGGAAGTGCCCATTGTGATTCCTAGTCTTCAGGAGGCTTTAGCTCAGATCTTATCCGTCTGCACTGGCCTGGCTTAGGAAGTCTCAGCCATTACTGCAGCAGCTACTTCTCAGATCGAGGGTGGTCAGTAGACCCCCGCTGCTCGCACACCCGAGCAGGGTGTTCAGGGATTGCAGACACCGGAAGCAGCCCCAGCTTAGCTAGTTGCACCAGTTGCACCAGTTGCACCAGTTGCCCCAGTTGCGCCAGTCGCACCAGCTCGATACTTTGTGGTTCCAGCTATGCCAGACGACGAGCAGCGTCGACTGGAGAGGTTCGGTAGGCTCCAGCCTCCGACGTTCAGTGGCACTGAGGGCAGGGATGCCGAGGGATTTCTAGACAAGTGTCAACGTATGCTTCACACTGCAGGGATTTTGGAGTCGAGTGGAATGGCTTTTACTACTTTTCAGTTCTTAGGGCCTGCATTTACATGGTGGGAGGAGTTTGAGAGGTGTAGGCCTATTGGAGCAGCGCCCCTTACTTGGTAGCAGTTCTCCACTCTCTTTCTGGAGAAGTATGTACCGCAGTCTTGCAGAGAGGAGCTGCGTCGTCAGTTTGAGTGATTATTTCAGGGAGACATGATTGTGACCAAGTATGAGTTAAGATTTACGCTGCTAGCTCGGCATGCTACTTGGATGATCCCGACAGATCGGGAGAGGATTAGGAGGTTTGTAGATGGTCTTAACTATCCGATTCGCATTTTGATGACTAGAGAGAGGATTGTAGCCGCTTTGTTTGAGGAGGTAGCTGACATGGCTAGCTAGATTGAGACAGATCACCGTTAAGAGCGTAAGGAGAGGGAGGACAAAAGGCCTCGAGGCTCAAGTAGCTTCAGTGGTGCTCCATTTAGGGGCCAGTTCCAGCGCAGTAGAGGTCGTTCCTTCAGACCTCCCCAGTCAGGTCGTACAGAGTCCAGTGGGGCTTCTTCAGGCCGTGGTCATCAGGGTTATCAGCAGGGTCAGTCTTCACTTAGCACCTTTCCAGCTCAGAGTAATAAGGGTAAATAATAACTGAGCGGCAATAAACCACGTAAAGCAAACCAACATGCTATATGGTACAGTGTAACCATTGAGAAAATAGGGAAAACATGAAAATCCTTTAGAAAATATCATGACTCAGTTCAAAACCCCTTTTTGAAAATATCTTTTTCTTCCCACAGTTAAGCAATTAAATGCGGAACAAGTAGTGCAAGTCAGCACAAAAGTCAGCCCCTCGGGCACAAATAAGTATGCATAATTGAGCTCATAAACTCGCCCTACAGGTAATATTCTTGTTCCTGGTCAGCCCTCATTACCTGACCCGTTTACATCATACAGTGTCACTGTTACCACTGTCTCAAATTTATCCTTTTTAACAGTGATCAGACAATATCAGTATAGCAAATAAATATCTCAAGCAATAACACAAACAACGAATAATGCACAAAAGTATGAATGCAATGCAATGCATATGACGGTACACTCCGGTACCCACTGCGGCGTGCAGTCCGATCCATTTAACGTCGACGGCGCTCACTGGGGGTGTGTACAGACTCCGGAGGGGCTCCTACAGCCCAAGCGCTATAATCAAGCCATCTCGTGGCATTAACCAGGCCCTCGGCCTCAATATCAATACAGTATCGTTGCGGCGTGCAACCTGATCTGGCGGTAACTGGGGTGTGTACAGACTCCGGAGGGGCTTCTACAGCCCAAGCGCAATATCAGCCATGTTGTGGCATCAAACAGGCTCTCACCCTTAATATTAATATATCATCGCTGCGGCGTGCAGCCCGAGCTATCCATATATTCAGAAATCACTATAACACTGCTGCGACGCGCAACCCGATCCATGCTCAGTCCAGAAATACACATAAGCCACTTGGGCAATGTTAAAATGATAGTCCTCAGCTCAAAACGTCAATAAAATATTATTTAAGTTTTCAAATCTTAGGAAGATGGCTGAGTTTGCAAATAGTATTAAATCCTTGGACAGAGATCAAATAATATGCAAGTAATACAAAGACATATATATCAGTCCCCGAAGGATTCACATAGTTAGCACGAAGCCCCAAACATGGCAATCAGCCCAAATTATGATGATAACAAATAATTTCAGTCAAATACGCGGTAAAAATCAACAACCGGGACGGACCAAGTCATAGTCCCCCAACGGTGCTCTACTCCACGCTCATATCCGCCGTGCAAGTCACCTCGATACAACACTATGATGTGCAAATCCGGGGTTTCAAACCCTCAGGATATCATTTACAAGTATTACTCACCTCGAACCGGTGAAATTCCTCGCTCGCGACGCCTTTACCCCTCAAATTGGTCTCAACGCGCGTCGAATCTAACCAAAATCAGAGCGAATGCATTACAATATGCCAAGAGAACAATACCCAATCGAAAACAATCGAAATATAGCAAAAATCCTGAAACTAACAAAACCCAAGCCCCGGGACCGCTTCTAGAAAAATTACAAAACTCATATTACCGGATTTTTCGTCTCGCCACGAGTCCATACATACCAAGAACTCCCAAATCCGAGCTCAAATGACCTATCAAATCGCAATTTGAAACATCAAAACTCAAGCCCTAGCTTTATCCCCTTTTTAATGAATTTCAACCAATTTCCATGTTAATTCTACCATAAACTTGAATAATTAGGCCAAGGAACTTACCTCTATTCGATTCTCAGTCAAAACCCTCGAAAATTCTCGTCCAAAGCTCCCAAAATCGCTCCACAATGGAGGAAAAATGACATAAGTTCGCGGATGAAATAATGATATAAACCCTTTTGCCAACAGCGATTTTCGCTTCTGCGACTAAATAACCGCACCTGCGGTCATCGCACATGCGACCAAACGACCGCTTATACGGTCACACTTAAAATCCCCTGGACCACTTATGCGGTCGCCGCATTTGCGGATCCACGACCGCTTCTGCGGAAAAGGGTTCCCAGACCCAAATCCGCTTATGAGACCCAACCGCCGCATCTACAGAACCGCTTATGCGGACCCTTTTTCCGCAGATGCGGAAACAACAGAACCAGCAAACCTCTTCCATGCAACAAACTCCAAATTCACCTTTTAACCACCCGAAATTACCCCGAGGCCCCCGGGACCTCAACCAAAAGCACAGATATGATCTATTACCTTATTCAAACTTGCTCGAATCATCAAATCACTAAGTTAACATCAAAACCATCAAATTTCCTCAAATCAAAGACTAAGTTCAACCAAAACTTCAAAAACTCGCATTCGATCAAAAACTCGACCAAACGATGTCCGAATAACCTGAAAATTTGTACACATATCCAAAATCACCTAACGAAGCTATAACAACTCGCGGAATTCCATTCCGACCCTCGGATCAAAATCTCACCTATCAACCGGAATTCACCAAAATTCCAACTTCGCCAATTCAAGCCTAATTCTGCACCGGACCTCCCAAATTCAATTCCGATCGCACTCCCGAGTCACAAATCACCTCCCGGAGCTAACCGAACTATCGGAATTCACATCCGAGCCCTCTAACTCATAAGTTAACTTCCGGTTGACTTTTCCAAACCAACCTTTCCTTAAAGAGACTAATTGTCCCATTTCCTACCAAATCCAATCCGAGTCAACTCAAACTCGCCCAACACATATAATAATTCATGAAGGAGCAATAAACGGGGAAACGAGACGGAAACACATGAGACGACGGGTCGGGTCGTCACAATATTTTTGTCCAATTAAAGTTTATTAAACTTAATTGAGACTATTTTTTCAAAACTTTTCTTATCAGAGTAAAAATAATCAATGGTAACACCAAGGTGTCATATTTCTATAATTCTCCCTGTATAATATTAATATACACATTAGATACAACTCATATTGATCATAATGCGATTTTTTCTCAGCTTACACACTGTGGAGAAAAATAATTGGAAGACTTTAATTCGTCCAGGAGAGTGACAGTTAATTAACAGATAGGCAATATATTTTAATTTAGCGTTTCAAAATAAACTATTCATTAGTGAACCGACAATAGTTACACTGTTACACTATGTTTTTATTCTCCTGCATGTATTTACTTGAATAATGCTATGTTCCCTCCATATGTATTATTAGTCTTTTTATGAAAAAATACATCCTTATTGCTTTAATTAATAAATTGTTAATTAAGTGAGATGTTTAAGTAAGAAAGACATAAAATAATTTAAATAAATACTCTTATAATTAAAACTATTAAATAAACATTTTTAATCAATATGCAAAATCTAACAATTTGTTTGGATGGTTGATATGTATCGTTTTATAATGTATCGTATTGTATTGTATTATTTATTTTGATATATACAAATGTTTGGATAGATTGTATTGTTTGTTGTCGTTTCATGATATCATGCACCAACAATATGAAGAATAAACTTGCAATATTATAAAAAAATTAAAAAAATAAGGTACGAGATAAAATTATTATATAAACAGGTAGGGTAAAGTATAAAATAGAAATATTTAATAATTGAAAAAAGGCAAGATAAAATGGAAAAAATAAGGTAACAACGCAACCACACCAAATCGGTCGTTCAATAAAATGATATCTTTTGTCAATACGTAATGACGGATTTAACGATACGCTATAATAAAATTTTAAGAAACAATCAAAATAAATGTTGTATTTAAAGTAGCAATACGATACAATACACCCTTCGAGCTTGCCCAGTTGCCTTCTAGGTTGACCTGGGATCGAATTCTCTAAGTCCCTTCTGGGTTGAGTCTGTCGCACAGTGCTTGCCTAGTGCGGTTTACATCCTCTGTGTGATTTGCAGGCTATTACAAACAAGAAGAGGTTTACCTAGTGCGCACAAAGTGTTCACCACATAGTGCTCACCCAAAAGATAGAGGTTGTGTTAAAGATTGTAGCGGCTGCGAGTTTTCTTTTTTAAAAAAAAAACGATACAATACAACATGTAAATAAATACTCTTATAATTAAAACTATTAAATAAATATTCTTAATCAAAATGCAAAATCTAAAGAGACAAATTAAATAATAAAATATAGGTCATGAGTCCCACAAAGGATTCATTACTCCACGTGCTCAAATTAAGGGAGAGGAGGAAATATATGCTTTGGCAATTATAGATAAT
>MU765890.1:40960-61738 GCA_026770625.1 Nicotiana glauca | reverse complement strand
GATGACATATCCATCAAATTAAAACAAAATTAAAACGAACAGAAAATTCACAGATAGAACAAAGAAGTAAAAGAGAAACAAAAATAAGAGTAAAATTATAGAACACTTACTAATAAAGCAAACTCCGGCCAACCATTAATGTCCGAATCTTCAAAGATTCCTGACACGTAATATCCCTAATCGTATGTTTTCAAAAGAAAACATATGATTAGGGATATTACGTGTCAGGAATCACAAAGATTTTGAATTATGGTTTTTTGGCCGAAAAATTTAAACGGATATTCGAGAAAGTGGGGTTTGATTCGAAGGAAACTGGGTGCACGGTTGGAATGGGGAGACGGAGGAGAATCTATGGTGTAAGTTTGGTTAGATTTGGAGGTGGCGTCGCCGTCGGAATATAAAGGCGGCGGCTAGGGTTTTGATTTTCAAATTGATATTCGAGGGAATCCACAGGGATTTGAAAGGAACATGCATCAAATTCATTATGGGGGAATGGAGAGGATGCTATGGTATGATTTTCAAGTGATTTGGACGAACATGCATTTGGTCCGATTCTTTGATTTGATATTTGAAGATTTCAGTGGAGATTTGAAGGAAACCATGGGTGGATTTGGAAAGAGGAGGTCGAGAAAGTTCACGGGTGTTAATGTGGGGTGATTTGGAGCATCGCCGCCGGCGGAGGCGATTTCCGGCTGGCGGCGGACGGCGGACGACGGCGGGTGGCGGAGACACGGTGGGGTTAGGGTAGCCGGTGATGGCGTTACAGGGAAGGGGGAGGTACGAGGAGGATGTAAAAATATTTTTAGGGTTTAATTGATTTTAGGACAATTATATTAAAAATATAAGAACCAATATTGGCCGTTGGATTTAGGGGATGAATGGTCCAGATTGATCTTCGCCTAAACGGCGTCGTTTTGTCTAAATGGGGATCAGTAGGAGCCGTTGGATGATAGACGATGGACGGCTGAGATCAAACGACGTCAAAACGACATCGTTTTGTATATAAGGGGCTGGTCCGGGTAACTTTTAATTGGTCTGGGCAAAATAAAACAAATTTTGGGGAATTTTTGGGCTTAAAACCAGAATTGGCCCAATTTACATAGCCTCCCTTTTTATTTTATTTGCTTCCTTTCATTTCTTTTATTTATTATTTATTATTCATTTTGTATTTTTGTGTTTTTTTATTTTCTGATTTTATAAGATGCTAAAATAAACTCACAATCAAATTAACACTAAAAATCAGATTTCCTAATTAATTCCTAATTAAAAAAAAATACAAACTAATACCAATTTGAGCTAAAAATACAAAATGAACTATTTTTTTATTATTTTCTTTAAAAATTAATACTTATTGATACTAAAATTGTGAAATTAAATCCCTAAATGCAAGTTCATATTTTTTGTATTTTCATATAAAAAAATGTAACCAATTAACACAAAATTCAACAAAATTCACAAAAATTATAAAATAATAAAGAAATTATTTTATTTGAAACTTTTGGAATAATTTGCTTAGGGCAAAAATCACGTGCTCACAGCGATCTAATTTCCGCTTAAGTGGAACCACTTCTGCGGTTTCCCCTGGGCCTGCCCTTGGCCGCTTCTGCGAAGGCCTGGCCGCATCTACGGTCCCGCTTCTGCGGTCCAAGAACTCCAGATGCCATTATGACAGAAGCAGCATCCTTCAGCCTTTTCTTCAACTTCCAAATTTGATCCGTTAACCATCCGGAATCCACCCGAGGCCCTTGGGACCCAAACCAATCATACCCAATAGTCCCATAACACATCACGGACTTGCATGAGGCCTCAAATCATATCAAACAACGCTAAAACCATGGATTACACCCCGATTCAAGCTTTATGAACTTTGAACTTTCCAACTTCTACTTCCGATGTTTAAACCTATCAGATCATGTCCGATTGACCTCAAATTTTGCACACAAGTCATATTTGACATTGCAGACCTACTCCAACTTCCGAAATCGGATTCCGACCCCGATATCAAAAAGTCCACTTCCGGTCAAACTTCTCAAAAACCTTCAAATTTCTATCTTTAGCCAAATGGCTTCAAAATGACCTACGGACCTCCGAATTCACTTTTGATCGCGCTCCCAACTACAGAATCACAATACGTAGCTACTCCTAATCTCGGAATCCCAAAAGAACATCGATAACAATGAAATGCTCTTCAAGCCAAACTTATAAAATTTCTTCCAAAATGCCAACTTCCACAATAGGCGCCAAAACGCTCCCGGGTCATCCAAAACCCGATCCAGGCATATGCCCAAGTCCGTAATCATCATACGAACCTGCTGGAACCTTCAGATCTTGATTTCGAGGTTGTTTACTGAAAATTCTAATCTTAGCCATTTTCTCCAACTTAAGGCTTCCGAAATGAGAATTCTCTTCCCAAATCAACTCCGAACTTCCCGAATTTTAATTCCGACCCCGCGTACAAGTCATATTACCTGAAATGAAGCTGCTCATGGCCTCAGACTGCTGAACGACGCGCTAGGGCTCAAAACAACCGGTCGGGTCATTACATTCTCTCCCACTTAAACATACGTTCGTCTTAGAACGTGCTGATAACTATATTGAAGTAGTCTGAAATCACTATTTAGCACCTCATGCACCTTCCCGTGCTACCACAACTTAGTTGAACACATTAGCTTGATCAATTTCGAAGATATTCTCTTTTATTCAAGTAAATACGCCTCAAAGTCCAATTCTAACATCCGAAACTAAATGCTAGGCTTGTTCCCAACATACGATCACATATAAATCACTGCATGCTGTACTCAAACATGATTGCATAACTTTGTTGAATTCACACTTTGCATTACCTACTCGTAGGGCCACAATAACCTTTTTCTGATCAACTTAGTCAAAATCCTACTAATCTGATTCTCCCGTTGCACCCCATGACATATACATGTCTTACTCTAATCTTTACCATACGGCCATGATGGAGGAGATGTAACAACATTCATAATCCCATGCCGAGTCAACAAAACATTAGGTCTATATTCCTGACAAAAACCTTCACCTCATTTTGACCCTAATAATAGTCTTATCTCCATAGCATACCTCATATAGCTGGATTGCAAAGAATCCTACTCATCCGATACAACTGCTCAGGCAATAAGCCACCCCAAAAATTGTTAAAATCTCATATGATGCTACCATGCGCCAATAGGCCACCAATTCGAATGCAATGCCAACGGAAAACAAACTCTGGAAGGAATTACCTAACTCCCACACTACTACGGACTTTCCTTAGAAAATAGGAAGCAGGACATACAAAATTAGTGTATAGAAAACTACTCTCAACATCACACTGTTGCGGCGTGCAACCCGATCCACACAGCATAACCATGGCGGCGTGCCACCCGATCCTCACAATATAACCATGGCAGCATGCCACCCGATCCAAGTAACATACCCATAGAGGCATGCCACCCGATCCACACGTAGAACTCACATAAAGAGATACACATCGAGCTAAATTGCTCACTACAATGAAATACCGAATCTTGGTCATAAGCACTCTAAGTGTACAATACCATTCCCTGGGGGACATATAGCGCCATAAGCTTTGAAACTCAAGCACATCTAAGGTGCGATATATAATCTGAATCTCAGGAGCCATTTTGCTCATAATACGACATTTCCACGTAGATCCTCAACACATACACAATTTCCCAGGCCGTCTCACAACTCACGCGGCGCAATGCGTCACTACATGAAATATCTGATAACGAGACGACACCCTGACTACTCCATAAGGAGCGCGTTACTAAAATGAACACAACTGGCCTGACATAGAGCCCATATTCACATTTAAACCCATCCACCAACCTTAAGCGGATCCTAATCTCATCAAATTAAGCCAATAACCTGTCAAAGTTCCATAGTGACTCCCTTTTCCTCATAACACATAAGAACAACCATCATATCTAGAGCAACCTACTTGGTTCATAACCCAATAAACAAAGGGTCACGACCCAAAATCCACTAAGGGTCGTGGTGGCGCCAGACACCTCTGTCAGGCAAGCCAACAAAATTATCAATTAAATCCTCTTTTAATACTTTTGAGAATCTAAGGTTTTTCCTTCCATTTTTCATGAATAAAAGATCGCTACTTGAATTCAAATTTAAATAATAACAATTAGTACAAATCCTTTGAAAACCCTCCTAGAAACCCGATGTCACAAGTACATAAGAAACTATCGATAAGGGAAATAAAATACAACATCTGTCCGAAATACAGTGGACAGGGAATAAATACTAAAAAAAATACGAAAAGGAACTACACTAGCTGCGGGTTGTCTCGAACAATGCAGGTCATTTAGTCCTAGGGTCATCCGCGCTGCTACGCCCAGTAGGCTACTAGAGTTATATATACCTGTGCAACAGAAATTCACAGAAGTGTAGTATGAGTACGTAATCAATGTGTACTCAATGAGTATCCCGCCTAATCTCGAAGAAGTAGAGATGAGATGTCCAACTTCGACACTCACTAGAGGTCAATTAACAATATTCTAGAAATGTGAGTGAAATCATAAATTTACATAGTAGTTTTAATTCGCGAAGCCAGAAAACAGGTAAATACCTTCAACAAATAATCAAGGGCTTTCAAGGTTTATTCTTTATTTTCTTATCAGTTTATATCAAGCCACAAAGGGTAAATTCCACGTTTAAAAAAAATCCTCAAGCGACAAATAACATGCGCAAATCACACCGATGCAACGACCGAATCCAACAGGAATGTAAACGGTGCACTATCGAGGGTCGAACGGCCCGAACCAATAGATGCATCTATTTAATCTGCCGAGGCGTTCGGCCCATTCCATAAATAAATACATACCCTGCTCACGAATCATGCATGCGATGCAGGTACACATAAAATACATGCTCAAGTAGCCATTTAAGAATCTATCAGGGCTATTTATCCAAATAAGACAGTTTCTCTTTTTAACAATTCCGGAAAAATGTTGTTTAATCTCTTTTTAAATTCATTTACTAATCAAAGGTGATTTAAACAATTCAAGCTATCAATGGGTTCATAAATGATCCAAGTATAACATGTTCATGGGTCCTAACTACCCGGACAATAGCATAATAGTAGCTACGCACGGACTCTCGTCACCTCGTGCGTACGTAGCCCCCCACATATAGGAGCACATAATCAATTATTTCACCTATGGGGACAATTCCCTCTTACAAGGTTAGAAAGGAGACTCACCTCGCTCCGAAGACTCATAGCCGGCATTCTATATTCTTCCAAAGACTTGAACCAACGCACATTGCTCCCAAACTAGCTAATGTTTATACAAATACATTAGTATATGCTAAGGTACTCATTATAATCCAATTTATAACAATTCCTAACACTAATTGGAAAGCTGACAAAAATGCCCTGGGGCCCACGTGCCCGAAAGCCGACATTCCTTGAAGATAGAGTTTACCCATGAAGTCACGAACTCAAATATACAATTTTTTCTCTAAATTCTATACCAAATCGTGGCTAAATTCCAAGAAATAATTTTCTAGGTTTTCCTCTAACCCTCAATTTTCTACCCATTTACATGCTAAAATCTATACATAATCAATGTGTTTAACTCATAATAGGTGGGATTAGCTTACCTTATTATTGATGAATGAATTCCTCTCTTGAATCCTCCAAGAAAAGAAAATATGAGAGAAACGGCCAATCCCCGACTTTAAAATAAGCTCTCTGCCTCCAGCCCTTTCCGCTTTTTTGGGCCGCTTCTGCAGTTCTTGTTGTCACGATCCAAAATCCACTAAGGGTCGTGGTGGCGCCGGACACCGCTGTCAGGCAAGCCAACTAAGTAATCAATTAAATTCTCTTTTTTAATTACCTTGAAAGAATCTAAGGTTTTTCCTTTCATTTTTCATGAATAAAAGATCGCTACTTGAATTCAAATTTAAATAATAACAATTAGTACAAATCCTTCGAAAACCCTCCCAGAAACCCGGTGTCACAAGCGCATGAGCAACTATCGAAAAGGGAAATAAAATACAATATCTGTCCGAAATACAGTGAACAGGGAATAAATACTAAAAAAAATACGAAAAGGAACTACACTAGCTGCAGGTCGTCTCGAACAATGCAGCTCACCTAGTCCAGGGTCATCCGCGCTGCTACGCCCAGTTGGCTGCTAGAGGTATATATACCTGTGCAACAGAAATGTACAGAAGTGTAGTATGAGTAAGTAATCAACGTGTACTCAATGAGTATCCTGCCTAATCTCGAAGAAGTAGAGACGAGATGGCCAACTTCGACACTCACTAGAGGTCAATTAACAATATTCTAGAAATGTGAGTGAAATCATGGATTTATATAGTAGTTTTAATTCGCGAAGCCAGAAAAAAAGTAAATACCTTCAACAAATAATCAAGGGATTTCAAGGTTTATTCTTTATTATCTTATCAGTTTATATCAAGCCACAAAAGGTAAATTTCACGTTTAAAAGAAATCCTCAAGCGACAAATAACATGCGCAAATCACACAGAGGCGATGACCCCATCCAACAGGAATGTAAACCGTGCACTGTCGAGGGTCGAACGGCCCGAACCAATAGATACATCTATTTAATCTGCCGAGGCATTCGTTCCATTCCATAAATAAACACATACCCTGCTCGCGAATCATGCGTGCGATGCAGGTACACATAAAATACATGCTCAAGTAGCCAATTAAGAATTTGTCGGGGCTATTTATCCAAATAAGACAGTTTATCTTTTTAAAAATTCCGAAAAAATGATGTTTAATCTCTTTTTAAATTCATTTACTAATCAAAGGTGATTTAAACAATTCAAGCTATCAATGGGTTCATAAATGATCCAAGTATAATATGCTCATGGGTCCTAACTACCCGGAAAATAGCATAATAGTAGCTACGCACGGACTCTCGTCACCTCATGCATACGTAGGCCCCACATATAAGAGAACATAATCAATTATTTCACCTATGGGGACAATTCCCTCTTACAAGGTTAGAAAGGAGACTCACCTCGCTCCGAAGACTCATAGCCGGCATTCTACATTCTTCCAAAGACTTGAACCAACACACATTGCTCCAAAACTAGCCAATGGTTATACAAATCCATTAATATATCCTAAGGTACTCATTATAATCCAATTTATAACAATTCCTAACCCTGATTGGAAAGCTGACAAAAAGGCCCTTGGGCCCACGTGCCCGAAATCCGACATTCCTCAAAGATAGAGTTTACCCATAAAGTCACGAACTCAAATATACAATTTTTTTCTCTAAATTCCATACCCAAATCGTGGCTAAATTCCAAGAAAATAATTTTCTAAGTTTTCCTCTAACCCTCAATTTTCTACCCATTTACATGCTAAAATCTATACATAATCAATGTGTTTAACTCATAATAGGTGGGATTAGCTTACCTTATCATTGATGAATGAATTCCTCTCTTGAATCCTCCAAGAATCGCCCCCAAGCCAAGAAAATATGAGAGAAATGGCCAATCCCCGACTTTAAAATAAGCTCTCTGCGTCCAGCCCTTTCCGCTTCTGCGGTTCCATTTCCGCTTCTGCAGATACCGCTTTTGCGATTTTGGGCCGCTTCTGCAGTTCTGGCCAAATTTGGCTGGACTGCTCATGCGGTCTAATTTTTGCTTAAGCGGAACCACTTCTATGGTTTCCCCTGGGCCTGCCCTTGGCCGCTTTTGCGAAGTCCTGGCAGCATCTACGGTCCCGCTTCTGCGGTCCAAGAACCCCAGATGCCGTTATGACAGAAGCAGCATCTTTCAGCCTTTTCTTCAACTTCCAAATTTGATTTGTTAACTATCCGGAATCCACCGGAGGCCCCCGGGACCCAAACCAATCATACCCAACAGTCCCATAACACATTACGGACTTGCTTGAGGCCTCAAATCATATCAAACAACGCTAAAACCATGAATTACACCCCGATTCAAGCTTTATGAACTTTGAACTTTCCAACTTCTACTTTCGATGTTTAAACCTATCAGATCATGTCCGATTGACCTCAAATTTTGCACACAAGTCATATTTGACATTACGGACCTACTCTAACTTCCAGAATCGAATTCCGACCCCGATATCAAAAAGTCCACTTCTGGTCAAACTTCTCAAAAACCTTGAAATTTCTATCTTTAGCCAAATGGCTTCAAAATGACCTACGAACCTCCGAATTCACTTCTGATCGCGCTCCCAACTCCAGAATCACCATACGGAGCTACTCCCAATCTCGGAATACCAAACGGACATTGATAACACTGAAATTCTCTTCAAGCCAAACTTATAAAATTTCTTCCAAAATGCCAACTTCCACAATAGGTGCCAAAATGCTCCCGGGTCATCCAAAACCCGATCCGGGCATATGCCCAAGTCCGAAATCATCATACGAACTTACTAGAACCTTCAGATCTTGGTTCCGAGGTTGTTTACTCAAAATTCCAACCTTAGTCATTTTTTCCAACTTAAGGCTTCTGAGATGAGAATTCTCTTCCCAAATCAACTCCGAACTTCTCGAAATTCAATTCCGACCACGCGTACAAGTCATATTACCTGAAATGAAGCTGCTCATGGCCTTAGACTGCTGAACGATGCGCTAGGGCTCAAAATGACCGATCGAGTCGTTACAATATGATTATGGCTCATGAGTTGGTAAAGACCTGAACAAGAAAATATATATCATCTAGACGCATGATTAAGGTTGATATTCTAAAGGCATATGACACAGTGAATTGGAAATTTTTGGAACAAATGTTGACAGAATTACATTTCCCTAAAAAATTTGTCAGATGGGTGATGGAGTGTGTTAGTACTGTTAACTACTCCATAGTTATAAGTAGAGAGTCAACCCCACCCTTTGATGCTGCCAGAGGACTTCGTCAAGGAGATCCGATGTCTCCCTTCCTATTTTCTATTGTTATGGAGTATTTGAGTAGAAGTATCAACACCTTAAAGGAAGAGAAGCAGTTTAAGTGTCATACAAAATGTTCTAAGCTAAACATCACACATCTGTGCTTTGCAGATGATCTTCTCATGTTTGCTAAATGTGAAAAAATATCGGTGGGACTCTTGCATGAAAAGTTTGGTATATTTATAAAGGCTTCATGGTTACATGATAATCAATCCAAGAGTGTTATCTATTATGGTGGGGTTTCAGAAGTAAGTAAGTAAGCAGTAAATCTAACAAGCAATTTGATATAGGCAAGGTGAATTACCATTGTCACACCTCCTTTTTACAACACCCCGTAAGGGTGTAATGGGAGTTTTTCAATTTAAGTGACAATCGAAATGTGATTATTTATTTTAAAATTCAGAGTCGCCACTTAGGATAATTTATGGTGTCTCAAGTCACCGGTTTTACATCCCGAATCGAGGAAAGATTGACTCTGTTTATGTCTGTGAATACAGAAATCCGGGTAAGGAATTCTGTTAACCCGGGAGAAGGTGTTAGGCACTTCCGAGTTCCATAGTTTTAGCACGGTCCTTTTGATCATACTTGGCTTATTAAAATGTCTAATTACTTTTTTGAACCTATGTGCATTTGCCTCTTTTAATTAAAAATTATCTTGAAATAGGTCATGTGTACGTGTACCGATTTATTTGGCGCGTCAAAAATCATGTAACGCAAACATGTGCACAATTAATAATGCTTTATTATTAATAAGAAAAGTTTGACCAAAGTTGCGCGAACACATACGCCGGTTTTGCTTTTAAAATCATAATCATGTCACGCGAACGTGTCCATAACCACATAATATATTAAACGTGCCTAAAACAAACTATTTGTTATTTATATCTAAATTATAAAATCAATACGAGGGCCATGTATGATTAACTTGTGGATGGTGCACCTCGAACTATATAATCCTAAATTAATTAGCGACCTATTAAACCAATTATTATTAAGCAAAATTTGATCGAAGCTGTGCGAACACATACTCTGAATTGGTTTTTAAAATTGTAATTATATCACACCAACGTGTTTACAATCACAATTGTATTTTAAACGGGCCTAAAGCAAACTATAATGTATTCAATTGTTTCCCTAAGACTAGTTTGAAACTATTGTGAGGCTATAAATTATTGACCCTGTATTGTTCTGTTGCAGAACTATCAACAAACCTTATAAAACTATATCTATTCCCCTAAAGCAATATTTATCGGCTAACAATGACAATCAGAAAAGTTACGACAAGAATTAACTTCTTATTACATTTTTTAAAAGTAGCCATTAGAAGGAAAAGAAAAATTATAGACTAAAGTTCAAACACAACAACAACACTGCAATTAATCAGTAAACAAATAGAAGGAAGAAATCAGATTAACTACAGACAAAACAAAAAAAAAATCACTGTTCAAAATCGACAAGATACCAAACTGCCAAATTTAACCCCTCCATTAACACCTAGCTAGAGTTATATCAAAGTTCCTTTGGTATTAGAAAACCATATTTCATTAAGGACATAAAATGAACGTAGCACTGAACGAAGCGTAAGCAGCAAAAGAGACGATTGAATACTTGAGGACTTTAGGGCATTACATTTACTCGAAATTATCGTCGGAAAGCAAATCAGAGACATACCAATCACAAGCCGTTAACAGAATAAGAATTAAAGCATGAATTTTAATCCAAACACAAGTAGTAAATATGTGTTAAATCTAGAATAAAAACAGAGGGAAGAAGAGACCTCAAATGAAGGATTTGACTCTACTAGTTTGAAACTCAATAACGAACAAGAATCGAGAACTGACCTCGACGGAAAACTTTCTAACTCAAACGGATCTGCTCTGTTTTGGACGATGCTTTTCGGAATGTTTCGCAGAGATTTCAGTAGGTTTCGTGGAGGTCGAAGAAGATGACGTGAAAAGGGGGGAGGGGGGTCTTGTATGTCTAAATCGGCGCTGCACCTCTTTGTTTGGAATTGCAGCTGACCAAATTTTGAAGAAAATGGCACCCTGTATCTATATTTCTTAGGCTTCTTTTTGTGTCTTATCGTTGATCGTCTTTTGGTCTAGGGGTCCTTCATTTTTTGTTTTTTTTTCTTCGATCTTTTTCAGAGGAAACGACGCCTGGTTATCTGATAGAGCGTCCCCTTTTAGGAGTTAGGTGCTAGCTTCCTTTTATAGATTTATGGTTTTAGGGTTATATTTAGGTTAAGGGGTATGTGCCTTGGAATTGTGGGCTTGAGAATTATGGGCTAGATCCAAAAACTATGCCTAAAAATGGGTCGCTTGAGCCCAAATTTTATTCTTTCCCACGAACGAGACTAAAATACTACCTTATTTATTAATTAATTTTACTTAAACAAAATAACTATTAAAATAAGATTGACCGTTAAAACAAAACTATTTTTGGTATTTTTTAATATTAAAAAATAACTACAAAATATTAATGAAACTATTTTTTTGTAATTTTTATTTTCTTGGAATAAAATAAAGTAAAAGAGTAAAAATTAGTTAAAATAGCTATATTAGGCCTAAATTAAATATTTACGTGCTAAAATATAAAAAATCTTGGGGAGGGTCAAAAATCACATGTCTACAGCTGTCCCTCTTTGATTGGGAACGCGAAGAGTTTTCAGACAAAGAACGACTAGATACGTTTTTTGACCCGACCCTTATTTGGAGAGACTAAAACTAATAGAGAAAGGAGAAAGTGGCCGAGATCTGGTATCTGAGCTGCCTACATGTCCTTGGCTATAAAGGAATCAGGCCACGTGTAGTTCGAAAGTGAAAGAGGTGATGGAGTATACTGAGGTGGAGAACCGATTGAGGTGCCGTCGAGGTTCCGGTCCACGGTCCCGTTATTACATCAAAATCAAAAATGAAAAAGACTAACTAAGTCTATCAGCTACGAGTTACAAGATTCTTATCTATGAGTCTTCTGAAGCTTGATCTTGAGTCTGGTTGGTTCTTCATATGGACTCTGATTTGAATCTTTATGCTTGTTAGCTGCAGGTGTTGGTTCAATCTTCTTCAGCTTTTTGGATCAATATCGGACAAGAAGTGCTTGTGACCTCAGTCATGTCTTGAGCAATCCACCTCGTGTCTCAGCTTTTGCATTTGGATTCACTCATTTTTTTCCTTTTTTTCTTTTTCTTATTTTCTCTTTTTTTTTTATTCTGGACTGCTTCCATTTGTTCTGTAGGTGGGTTCCTGATTGTATCTTCCCTTGAACATTATTGCTTTCCCTTTGTTCTCCAGGTGGGCACCCGATTTCCAACATTTGCACTGCTTCTGCTCGAAACTTGAGTTTTCTCCCTTTGTTCTCCAGGTGGGCTCCTGATTGCTGAACTCCTTTTAACCTTGCTACTTTCCCTTTGTTTTCCAAGTGGGCGCCTAATTTCCAACACTTGCACTGCTTTTCCTTGAACCTTGAACTGCTTCCCTTTGTTTTCCAGGTGGGCTCCTGATTGTTGTCTTCCTTTGAACATTGCTGCTTTCCTTTTGTTCTCCAGGTGGGCACCTGATTTCCAACACTTGCACTGCTTTTCCTCGAAACATGAACTGCTTCCCTTTGTTCTCCAGGTGGGCTCCTGATTGCTGTCTTCCTTTGAATATTGCTGCTTTCCCTTTGTTCTCCAAGTGAGCGCCTGATTTCCAAAACTTGCCCTGCTTTTCCTCGAAACTTGAACTGCTTCCGTTTGTTCTCCAGGTAGGCTCTTGATTGCCAAAACTTGAACTGCTTTCCCTTTGTTCTCCAGGTGGACGCCTGATTTTCACAACTTGAACTGCTCTCCCTTTGTTCTCCAGGTGGGCGCCTGATTTCCAAAACTTGAACTGACTCCTCTGAAACTGCTGCTTTCCCTTTGTTCTCCAGGTGGGCGCCTGATTTCCAACACTTTGTCTTCCCTTTGTTCTCCAGGTGGGTGCTTGATTTCCAACACTTGAACTGACTCCACTGAAACTGCTTCCTTTGAACCTGATTACAACAAAACAGATAAAATAAAAGAAATTTTCTGCCCAGTTTGATATCGGGAATATCTGTGAGTGTTAATCGAATCATGGTACCCAAAAGCTCTAAGAATTTAAAAGCTAAATCCCATTATCCAGGAAGGTCCTAAAAATTTAAAATTAAACATCATCTTAAGAGTGACAACTTCAAAGATAAATTCTATTTCCTAAAGGTACAACTTACGCTAAATCTTATTATCTATGGAGGTCTCAAAAATTTAAAACTATATCCCATTATCCAGGAGGGTCCTAAGAACTTTAAATTAATCCTATTATCCAGGAGAGTCCTGAAACTTACTGCCGAGCCTGTCTGACACCTGCTTTCCTCACTAAGGGTTTCTTCGTAACAAATAAAATTTCCTGCCCCTATTACAATCAAAGAAATCTTGTGAGTTTAAACATGGTGTTTGGTTTGCGGTCTTGACTTTGAGGGCGATTGCTCCTTCACTTCCTATGATAACTTCGATTTCAGCTCGAAAGACCTTGCCTGTTTATTGACTGACCACTTTCTCCGTCACCCTTATCGCGAAAAATACCTCTGATCCGTTCAAACCCCATACCATTCATCTGTTGCATTGTGCTCTTGCATTGATATCTACTGAACCTTGTGTTTCACATGAATCACAAAGCACGTCAATTGCCACACACTCAGTGTGTATGTTGTTCTTTCCCGACTTAAACCACTGGCCTTTGGCCTTGAGATCTATTGCTCCTTCACTTGCCATGATAACTTGATTTCCGCTTGAAAGACCTTGCTTGTCATTGGTTAACCACTTTCTCTATCAACCTTATCATAGAGAATACCTTTGATCAGTTCACCCAACATTTCTATTTGTTGCATTGTTCATGAATTGATATATACCAAACCTTTGTATTTCACATGAATCCCAAAGCGTGTTGATTGTTACCAACTCAGTGCGCACACTGTTCTTTCCTGACTTATGCCACTTTGATGTGCTAGCCAGATCCCGTTTTGTTCAATTGGAAAGCTGGTGGCAAATTTTGAAGTTATTTCTCACTTGTTCTGACCAAACGTACTCAGGAAGAGGAAGTAACCAAGACAAAAGTATCAGAGTAAAGGACAATGGAAAGAGATGATTCCTAACATGAAAACTACAAAGTAGAAACCTATCAGATGTGGATACCAACTCTAATGACCATGACATGCACCTGTTGCCTATTCTTGTCAAGCAAGTCTGATGTTCAACTCTTGTTATACCCCTAAACCATGAAATTGGGCTTCAATGCTCCAATTATCCAATCTGATTCACGATCCTTATTCGACTTGTAGTGCCCGAAGGGTTTTCACTATCAAGCCTCTCTCATTTTGTTATTTCTCTCAACTCACCATTGCCTTATGTTGCTTGTGAAGGTTTTTACCAATAGGACTCTCTCATTTTATTCTTTTCTTCTTATTTCCTCCGTTTTTGCATATGACAAGGCATTAACCATGGTAAAAAAAATCATATACAATTGGCATGTCTAAACTCAGCTCTCTCAAGGATTATCTAGGAGGTCTATTTTGGAATTTAATGTGGCTTTTGGACAGGATTAGAAAGAAAGGATATCATAAAGGCTCAAAACAACTTGAATGGGTTTAGAATTACAGCTTTTGGAATCAGATATTTTGCAAAACCGCAACTTCTGCCCCAGTTTCTTTGCTTGGGGACTTTTGAATTTTTATTTTGATGGGACCGAACCGTGAGGCTGCCTACGTATCCTTAAAAGAAATCAGGTCGAACATAGTTCATGTCATAGGAATTACTTTATTTTTTATGCTCTTTTTTTTCTTTTGTTTTTCTCTTCTTTTTTTTCTTTTGTTTTACTTACTTTTTTTTTCAATTTCTTTTCTCTTTTCCTCTTCCCTTTTTCCTCTCTTTCTCTTCTTTATTTATCTTTAGTATCTATTTTTTTTAACTTTGCTACTAATTCCAAAAGAGGGGTATAAAAGAAAACAAATAAGGCTAAAAAAGGGTTAACAAAGGATAAATTGTTTAGATAGCAGAAAGAGGGCCTCCCATTCTCTAAGAATACTAAGTGTAACACATGAAATCTGAAGATGAAAAATGAGGATCATGCATAGCGTTTCGTTTGCGGCATCGACGTTGGCATCACAGATATGCCTTTCACCTTTCTTTCAGTGCCTTGTCAAGTACAAGGCTCTTCTTGGATGACTTCTTCTTCAAAATAGATGTGCTCCATCAGTTTGGAGCAAACTCCCTTGGCTTTATGTTGTAACTTCAGATACACTTGTACTGAAATTCGCTTGCTTCAAATTGTGCGGGATGTACTCTCATTTAACAAATTCTTGTTACCCTATTAACTTCCTAAATTATCTGCCCCAGTTTCACACGGTTCAGGCTTCAAATGATCTCAAAATGTCCAATTTTGTACCTATTTCCCTCAAATGTCTCTATCATCTTCAAACTTGCTTCATTGCCTCATAATTAAACTAAATTTTAAAACCAGGACTAGAATTATGCATGCATGTCATGTCACTAGAGTCATCAGGGAAAAAAAAACTACAAAAGGAAAAGAAAACTAAACAAACACTGACTAGAAATAACAGAAAACAAGAAATTGCATTAAACTGACGGTGAAAGGTTTTGGACAAGAAGAAAAGAAAAATAAACTGGGGTACAACCCTTGAACAAACCTAGATAACACTAAATGAGTTATTACGACTAAAGGAACTAGGCAAAATAAAAGGATAGAAGAGTTTGAATCACAAGACAATATCCGGATTACAACCCTGAAAACGACCCAGACAATAGAAATGACACCAAAATAAATGTCATGACCCGGATTTCCCACCATCGGGAGTCGTGATGGCGCCTACTAACGGAGCTAGGCCAGCCAAACTTTAGACAATCTCTAATAAAACTCAACAATATAAATATGCGGGAAACAATTAATTAAGTGCGGAATACTTTAAGTAATATAAAAATGAAATCGAAATGCGGAAGTTTAAACATTATCTCTACCCCAAAACCTGGTGTTGCTAGCTCACAGAATACTAAAGAGTACTACAAAAAAGTCTGAATGGAAAGAAATATACATATGTCTGTCTCGGTACGATGAAAACAAACAGAAATAAAGAAGGGACTTCGGCCTGCGAACGCCAGCTAGGCTACCTCGTAAGTACCTGGACTGAAGTCAGCTCCCGCTCGTCCCTACTGCTGTGGTCCAAAAGCTGCTCCAGTACCATGATCTGTGCAAAAAGCACAGAAGTGTAGTATCAGCACAACCGACCCCATGTGCTGGTAAGTGCCTGGACTAACCCCGACGAAGTAGTGGCGAGGCTAGACAGGTTTACCAATTCAACCTGTGCAGTTCGACATATATATATGCAATAAAAGGAAAGGAATACCGAAACTAAATAGTTAAAAGGGAGGAAAAAATGCTATTGGGAGTACAGTCTGGATATAACAGTCATCAACGAAATTAAGAAACAGGGCACAATAATAATTACCAGAGAATAAGAAATTCAACAGTTGCACAACATCAACCTTCGTGCTTTTAATCTCATCCTTACCCAAAGCAATCGAATAAAATACACGGCATCACCCTTCGTGCTTTTCCTCACATAACTCTCATTTCATGGCATGGAATGACCCTTCGTGCAAATATAGTCAAATCAGAGCACGGAATGTCCCTTCGTGCATAATTAGTCAAAATATAGCACGGAATGACCCTTCGTGCATAATTAGTCAAAACATAGCACGGAATGACCCTTCGTGCATTATCACTCTCCCTCACCCAAACAGCAGTCACAACCAAACGGGCGAGAGAAATGAACAATAATAAGAAAATGTCCCGGCAAGGGAAAAACACAAGTAACAACCAAGTCCCGGCAAGGGAACAATAACAATAACTTTCACATCCCGGCAAGGGAAATATTCAATATATTCAAACCATCCCGGCAAGGGATTAATCACAACTCTTTCCAATACTTTCATCTCCTACTCAATAGTATTTATCATTCGAGCCAACGCTCCAAAGTATTAACATTTCATAATTTATCCTCAAACTCTTCACATTATGTAGAAATCATTATTTAGCTTGGAAGAGTCCCAAAATATACCAAAAACAAGTACAATTAAAGACCCACAGTCATGCTAGACTCCAGTGTATAGATACTCGTCACCATACCTATACACCGCACTCGATAATTTAACAAATAACAATTTATAATGCTCTAATCCTATTCCCTCAAACCAAAGTTAGATCAAACACTTACCTCAAATGCTCCAAAAATCCACTCAAGCCTCTAGAATAGCTTTACCCCTCGAATTCACCAAAAACCGCTCGAATCTAGTCAAAAATTAATTGAATGTATCAACAAATGCTAATTGAATCAACTTGAATGCATAAAATGAATTTTCCAAAGTTTTACTCAAAAATTCCCAAAACGTCCCCGGGCCCACATGGTCAAAACCCGAAGTTCGAGCCAAAACCCGGTCACCCGTTACCCCACGAGTTCATATCTATGATTTGTTTTGAAATCGGACCCCAAATTGAGGTCCAAATCCCCAATTTTAAGAAAACCTAGGTTCTACCTCCTCATTTTTACCCATGAAAAACCTTGATTTTAAGATGAAAACATCATAAATGATGCTAAAGATTGAAGAAATTAAGTAAAAGTTGACTTACAAATGATTTGGAAAAGAGGGAGTTCGTGAAAAATTGCCAATGGGTGTTTGGGTTTTGAAAATATGAAAAATGAAGCTTCAAAATCGTCTAAGTATGAATTGTGCAGGTGAAGATAGCACAACTGCGAAACTGGGTTCGCAATTGCGAACCCAACAGGCTTGGGATTTACGAGAAATCAGTTTGCATTTGTGAACTATAGCCAGCCCAGGGGTTTTCGCATTTGCGACCAAAGTCTCGCATTTGCGAACAACCCCAGTTCCTCTTTTGCGAGGAAAAGATCGCATTTGAGATCCAAGACCAGGTCGCTAGACTTCGTATTTGTGGCCAAAGTCTCGCATTTGCGAGACTCGCATTTGCGAGCTAACTCTTCGCAATTGCGAAGATCACAGAAGCAACACAACAGATTTTTCCCTAAGGCTAAAATGCAACCTAACGCCTATCCAAAATTCATCCGAGCCCTCAGGGCTCCAAACCAAATATGCACACAACCTCAAAACATCCTACGGACTTACTCGTGCGATCAAATCGCCAAAATAACATCATTATCAAAGAATCAAACCCCAAAACTCATGATTTTCATTTCAAAGTTCATAACGTCCAACTTTAGATATTTAGGTCCGAAACATGTCAAACGACGTCCGATTTCGACCAAATTTCACAGAAAGCGCTTAACGCATATTTAAGACCTGTACCGGGTGTCAGAACCAAAATACGAGCCGGATACCTATATTTTCTAACTCATTTTCATTTCTATTTTTCCTTACTATTTTGAGGAAACAATTTAATAGAAAAATTCTTTTACTCGGGTTCTGGACCTCGAATTTAGACTTTGGGCACATGCCCTAGTCCCATATTTTTCTATGGACCCTCCGGGACCGTCAAATCGTGGATCCGGGACCGTTTACCCAAAATGCTGACCAAAGTCAACTATATCAATATAAATATCAAAGTTCTTCAAATTTTTCACATAATTCACATATTTTAACATAAAAACTTTTCGGCTTCGTGCCCGGACTGTGTACGCAAATCGAGGTAACCAAAAGTGAGGTTTCCAAGGCCTTGGAAGCGCGGAAAAAGGGAGAAATACGGTGATGACCCTTTGGGTCGTCACATTCTCCACCTCTAAAACAACCGTTCGTCCTCGAACGGACAAAATATAGAAGTACCTGAGTCAGGAAATAGATGAGGGTAACGGCTCCACATATCAGACTCGGACTCCCAGGTCGATGCCTCAGGAGGATGACCTCTCCACTGAACACGCATTGAAGGAAAACTCTTCGACCTCAACTGTTGAACCTGCCGGTCTAGAATAGCTACATGCTCCTCCTCGTAGGACAGATCCTTGTCCAACTGGACAGTGCTAAAATCTAACACGTGGGTAGTATCGCCGTGATACCTCCGAAGCATTGACACATGAAACACTGGATGCATGATTGACAAGCTAGGTGGCAAGGAAAGTCTATAAGCCACCTCTCCTACTCGATCAAGAATCTCAAATGGGCCAATTAACCTAGGGCTAAGTTTGCCTTTATTCCCAAATCTCATCACGCCCTTCATAGGCGATACACGGAGCAATACTCGCTCGCCAACCATGAAAGCTACATCTTGAACCTTGCGATCCGCATAACTTCTTTGTCGCGACTGAGCCGAACGAAGCCTGTCCTGAATATTCTTGACCTTATCCAAGGCCTCCTGGACTAAATCTTTACCAAATTACCGAGCCTCTCCCGGCTCAAACCATCCGACTGGAGATCGACATCGCCTACCATACAACTCCTCATAAGGGGCCATCTAAATGCTGGACTGGTAGCTGTTGTTGTAGGCGAACTCTGCTAAAGGTAGAAACTGGTCCCAAGAGCCTCCAAAATCAATAACACAGGCTCAGAGCATATCCTCCAATATCTGAATAGTCCTCTCGGACTGACCGTCCGTTTGATGATGGAATGCTATGCTCAACAGAACCTGGGTGCCTAACTCCTGCTGAATTGCTCTCCAAAAGCGCGAGGTAAACTGCGCACCTCGGTCCGAAATGATAGATGTCGGCACCCCATGAAGGCGAACAATCTCTCGAATGTAGATCCCAGCTAATCTCTCCAATGAATAGGTGGTGGCAACAGGAATGAAATGTGCTGACTTGGTCAGCCTATCAACAATGACCCAAATAGCATCAAACTTCTTCCGGGTCACCGGAAGTCCAGTAACGAAGTCCATGGTAATCCTCTCCCACTTCCACTCGGGAAGCTCAATCCTCTGAAACACACCACCAGGCCTCTGATGTTCATACTTGACCTGCTGACAATTCAAACACCGAGCCACATATGCAACAATGTCCTTCTTCATCCTACGCCACCAATAATGCTGCCGCAAGTCCTGATACATCTTCGTGGCGCCAGGGTGAATAGAATACCGAGAACTATGGGACTCCGCTAAGATCAACTCTCGAATCCCATCGACATTGGGCACACATACTCGCCCCTGCAACCTCAAAACGCCATCTGCATCTAAAGTCATCTTCGTGGCACCTCCACGCTTCACGGTGTCTCTCAGGATACACAAATGAGGATCATCAAACTGCCGATCACGGATACGCTCCAATAATGAAGAACGAGCGACAGTGCAAGCTAAAACTCGGCTAGGCTCAGAAATGTCCAACCTCACAAACCGATTGGCCAAGGCCTGAATATCCAAAGCAAGCGGTCTCTGGCTGACCGGGATATAAGCAAGACTACCCATGCTGGCTGACTTCCTACTCAATGCATCCGCTACCACATTCGCTCTCCCCGGGTGGTACAAAATAGTAACATCATAATACTTCAATAGCTCCAACCATCTCCGCTGCCTCAAGTTCAACTCTTTCTGTTTGAACAAGTATTGCAGACTCTTGTGATTAGTGTACACCTCACACGTTACACCATATAAGTAATGCCTCCAAATCTTCAACGGATGAACAATGGCTGCCAACTCTAGATCATGGACTGGGTAGTTCTTCTCGTGAATCTTCAACTGCCTCGAAGCATAAGCAATGAACCTGCCATCCTGCATCAATACTACGCCAAGCCCAATACGAGAAGCCTCACAATAAACTGTATAAGGCCCTGAACCTGTGGGCAAGACCAATATCGGTGCCGTAGTCAGAA
>MU765890.1:25263-36940 GCA_026770625.1 Nicotiana glauca | reverse complement strand
CGATCAACTACTGGCTGACCTCTGCCTCTGCCGGTGTGAGCTCCACCTCTACGGTACCTACCTCCACCTTTATGATCCCTACCCCCGCCTCTAGCTGGCTGGGCCGGCTGTGGAACACCTGCTGCCTGAATTATGGGGCGAGGACCCTGCTGTTGAGAGCTGCCCGATGCTCGAGGGAAAAACCTGACAATATGACCGGGGTCACCACAACCATAACAAGATCTTGGCTGTTGCGACTACTGGCCCTATCGAACTGAATGTCCTCCCCTGAATCTCTGAAGTGGGGGTGCACTGATAGGCTACTGGTCTGAGTAGTACTGCTGAGAACCACCGCTGCTTGGAGTACCATGAGAAACCTGAAGCGCGAACTGAAAGGGCCTCGGTGTCTGACCTCTACCATAGGAATCCCTACCTCCAGACGAGGTACCATTGAATCTACCAGAATGACGAGGCCTCTTGTCCGATATCTGACCACCTCCCCATGTGAGGGCCATCTCAACTCTGCGGTCCACATTGGCCACCTCTTGAAAGGAAATATCACTACCAACTTCCATGGTCATCTGGAGACGGATCGGCTGAATCAATCCATCAATAAACCTCCGGACCCTCTCTCACTCCGTAGGGAGTATCACAATCACTTGTCGTTCCAAGTCAACAAATCTAGTCTCATACTATGTAACTGTCATGGAGCCCTGCTAGAGGCGCTCAAACTACCTACGAAGTGCCTCCCGCTGAGTGACTGGGAGAAACTTCTCCAAAAATAACTCCGCGAACTGATCCCATGTCAAAACTTGAAACCCTGCTGGTCTAGATAGGCAATAATCCCTCAACCAAGTCTTGGCGGATCCTTCAAGCCGGAAGGTGCAAAAATCGACCCCGTTGGTCTCCACTATACCCATGGTCCTGAGAATCTCGTGACAGCTGAATAGAAAATCCTGCGGATCCTCTGATGAAGCACCGCTGAAAGTGGTGGTGAAAATCTTGGAGAACCGATCAAGTCTCCACAAAGCATCTGAAGACATAGCCACTCCATCGCCAGCCTGAGCTGTAATACCGGTCTGAGCTGCCACTGCTGGCTGAACTACTGGGATATGGGTCTGGGGAGATACTTGCTCCGGAGTACGCGTAGTAGGAGTCTGAACCCCTCCTCCAGCCTGAGAAGTGGCTAGTGCTACTGGCAGAAAACCCGCTCTAGTGACACTATTTATAAAGCCTGCCAATCTAACTAGAGCATCCTGAAGATCTGGGGTGAACATGACCTCTCCTGGGACCTGAGCTGGGCCCACTGGAGCTGCTGGAGTTGGAACCTCCTCATCATAGTCAGTATGAGGCTCCACCTCTGGAACTGCTACTCGGGGCTGAGCTCTGCCCCTGCCTCGGCCTCTGGCACGGCCTCGGCCTCTGCCCCTCGTAGGAGCTGCTGTTGGGGGCTCGGGCTGCTGCACGGTAGAAGAAGAAGCACGTGTTCTCGCCATCTGCGAAAGAACAGAGTAGAAAGACAATCAATAATTGAGAAACAGATTCGCACGACAAGAAAGAACAAAGTGAAATTTTTCCTAACTCTGTAGCCTCTGGGGGATAAATAAAGACGTCTCCGTACCGATTCCTCAGACTCTACCAAGTTTGTCCGTGAGCAGCGAGACTTATGCAACCTAGAGCTCTGATACCAACTTGTCACGACCCGTATTTCCTACCATCGGGAGTCATGATGGCGCCTACTAACGGAGCTAGGTCAGCCAAACTTTAGACAATCTCTAATAAAACTCAACAATATAAATATTCGGGAAACAATTAATTAAGTGCGGAATACTTTAAGTAATATAAAAATGAAATCGAAATGCGGAAGTTTAAACATTATCTCTACCCCAAAACCTAGTGTCGCTAGCTCACAGACTACTAAAGAGTACTACAAACAAGTCTGAATGGAAAGAAATATACATATGTCTGTCTCGGTACGATAAAAACAAACAGAAATAAAGAAGGGACTTCGGCCTGCGAACGCTAGCTAGGCTACCTCGTAAGTCCCTGGACTGAAGTCAACTCCCGCTCGGCCTTACTGCTGTGGTCCAAAAGCTGCTCCAGTACCATGATCTGTGCAAAAAGCACAGAAGTGTAGTATCAGCACAACCGACCCCATGTGCTGGTAAGTGCCTGGCCTAACTCCAGCGAAGTAGTGACGAGGCTAGACAAGACTACCAATTCAACCTGTGCAGTTCAATATATATATATATGCAATAAAAGGAAAGGAATGCCGAAACTAAACAGTTAAAAGGGAGGAAAACATGCTATGGAGAGTACAGTCCGGATATAACAGTCACCAACGAAATTAAGAAACAGGGCACAATAATAACTACCAGAGAATAAGAAATTCAACAGTTGCACGGCATCAACCTTTGTGCTTTTACTCTCATCCTCATCCAAAGCAATCGAATAAAATTCACGGCATCACCCTTCGTGCTTTTCATCACATAACTCTCATTTAATGGCACAGAATGACCCTTCGTGCAAATATAGTCAAATCAGAGCATAGAATGTCCCTTCGTGCATAATTAGTCAAAACATAGCACGGAATGACCCTTCGTGCATAATTAGTCAAAACATAGCACGGAATGACCCTTCGTGCAAATATAATAAAAAATAGCACGGAATGACCCTTCATGCATTATCACTCTCCCTCACCCAAACAGTAGTCACAACCAAACGGGCGAGAGAAATGAACAATAATAAGAAAATGTCCCGGCAAGAGAAAAACACAAGTAACAACCAAGTCCCGACAAGGGAACAATAACAATAACTTTCACATCCCGATAAGGGAAATAATCAACATATTCAAACCATCCCGGCAAGGGATTAATCACAACTCTTTCCAATACTTTCATCTCCTATTCAATAGTATTTATCATTCGAGCCAACGCTCCAAAGTATTAACATTTCATAATTTATCCTCAAACTCTTCACATTATGTAGAAATCATTATTTAGCTTGGAAGAGTCCCAAAATATACCAAAAACAAGTACAATTAAAGACCCACGATCATTCTAGACTCCAGTGTATAGATACTCGTCACCATACCTATACACCACACTCGATCATTTTGCAAATAGCAATTTATAATGCTCTAATCCTATTCCCTCAAGCCAAAGTTAGATCAAACACTTACCTCAAATGCTCCAAAAATCCACTCAAGCCTCTAGAATAGCTTTACCCCTCGAATTCACCACAAAACCGCTCGAATCTAGTCACAAATTACTTGAATGTATCAACAAAGGCTAATCGAATCAACTTGAATGCATAAAATGAATTTCCCAAAGTTTTACTCAAAAATTCCCAAAATGCCCTCGGGCCCACGTGGTCAAAACTCGAAGTTCGAACCATAACCCGGTCACCCATTACCCCACGAGTTCATATCTATGATTTGTTTTGAAATCGGACCCCAAATTGAGGTCCAAATCCCTAATTTTAAGAAAACCTAGGTTCTACCCAAAATCCCCATTTTTACCCATGAAAAACCTTGATTTTAAGATGAAAACATGATAAATGATGTTAAAGATTGAAGAAATTAAGTAAAAGTTGACTTACAAATGATTTGGAGAAGAGGGAGTTCGTGAAAAATCGCCAATGGGTGTTTGGGTTTTGAAAATATGAAAAATGAAGCTTCAAAATCGTCTAAGTATGAATTGTGCAGGTGCAGATATCGCAATTGCGAAACTGGGTTCGCAATTGCGAACCCAACAGGCTTTGGATTTACGAGAAATCAGTTCGCATTTGCGAACTATAGCCAGCCCAGGGGTTTTCTCATTTGCGACCAAAGTCTCGCATTTGCGAACAACCCTAGTTCCGTTTTTGCGAGGAAAAGATCGCATTTGCGATCCAAGCCCAGGTCGCCAGACTTCGCATTTGCGCCAAAGTCTCGCATTTGCGAGCTACCTCTTCGCAATTGCGAAGATCACAGAAGCAACACACCAGATTTTTCCCTAAGGCTAAAATGCAACCCAACGCCTATCCAAAATTCATCCGAGCCCTCAGGGCTCCAAACCAAATATGCACACAACCTCAAAAACATCCTACGGACTTACTCGTGCGATCAAATCGCCAAAATAACATCATTATCAAAGAATCAAACCCCCAAACTCATGATTTTCATTTCAAAGTTCATAACTTTCAACTTTAGATATTTAGGTCCGAAACACGTCAAACGACGTCGGATTTCGACCAAATTTCACAAAAAGTACTTAACGCATATTTAAGACCTATACCGGGCATCGAAAATAAAATACGAGCCAGATACCTATATTTTCTAACTCATTTTCATTTCCATTTTTCCTTAATATTTTCAGAAAATAATTTAACAAAAAAATTCTTTTACTCGGGTTCTGGACCTCGGATTTCGACTCAGGGCACATGCCCGAGTCCCATATTTTTCTACGGACCATCCGGGACCGTCAAATTGCGGATCCGAGTCCGTTTACCCAAAATGTTGACCAAAGTCAACTATATCAATATAAATATCAAAATTCTTCAAATTTTTCACATAATTAATATATTTTAACATAAAAACTTTCCGGCTTCGTGCCCGGACTGTGCATGCAAATCGAGGTAACCAAAAGCAAGGTTTCCATGGCCTCGAAAGTGCAAAAAAAGGGAGAAATACGGTGATGACTCTTTGGGTCGTCACAATAAACCACCAAGACTCCTCCCCGGCTAGCCAAGAGATGGAGTGTCTTTCCAATTACCAAGCACGACATCTTAGCCAATGAGTTCTGCATCACATTACTAGGACCTTCACAAATGTTCATCACATTGAGTTTAGCAAATTGCATTTGGGTCCTTTTTGCCTGCTTGTTCTTAAGATCAACCTCTAATAGCGCTGAAAGCTTTGCAGCACGTGGACCTCCAAAGATCTCGGAAGAATTCTCATATTCTTTTTAAAACAAATCACACCCACCAAATGCGTCTCATTATGAGCAGGCAATGGACTTTAGCTAGTGTCTACTACATCTGGATTTTGCACTACAATGTCACCTGCATCAATAAGCTTCTGAATTGCTTTTTCAGATGCCAACACTTTTCTATGCTATGACCCGGGGCATCAGAGCAATATACACACCTTTGAGAATAACCAAAGTTCTTTCGAAGAGGGTTCAGTATTTTTATCTGAATAGGCTTCAACATGACCAATTGCTTTAACCTTTGGAACAAACTGGCATATGACTCTCCAATAGGAGTGAAAGTCTTTTATTTTTTCTGTTATCTTTTCATTTTGTCCTCTGGCCTCGGTTGGAACCTTTTGCGGGCAGGTGGTTGATATGCTTGAGGGGGCGGATAAGATGTTTGTGGAAGTGGTGCGGGTCATCGTGGGCCTTGTGGATGTGGAGCATATGGTGCACAGGGATATCCATGGGGTCGGTATCGAGGCTGAAAGCGTTGAGTAGGAATGCCCAACAGATCATCTTTTCTATTTCTCTTTATTCTACCCAAACTTACGGAGATGTTTTGAATGTATTCTGTAGTATCTTTTAATGCCAAATAACTCATGATTTTGCCTGACTTGATTCCTTCTTCTACCATTTCCCCCATTTTTATCACATCATTAAAAGGTTTACCCAAGGTCAGAATCAAATAACTAAAGTAGGTGGTCCCTTGAGCTTGTAGGAAAAACTCAACCATTTCTTTTTCACCAATCGGGGGGCTGACTCGAGCAGCTTGCTCCCTCCATTTGAGCCCAAATTCCTTAAAGCTTTCCTCTGGCTTCTTTTCCATTTTAGATAGGGAGGAGAGGTCTGGGGTAATGCCTAATTTGTATTAAAGTGTCGAACAAAATCTTGAGCCATGTCTCCCAATGTATGCCACTTACCGACATTTTGATGATTATGCCATTCCAAAGCTGCCCCAGTCAAACTCTTACTGAAATACACCATCAACAAATCATCTTTCTCGCCAACACTTCTCATTTTACTGTAATAAACCCTCAAATGGGCTACCGGATCTCCGCACCCATCATACAAGTTAAAATATGGCACTTTAAACCCTGCAGGAAGGCGAACGTTAGGGAACATACACAATTCTTTATAAGACATGTTAACCTGGTATCCCATCCCTTGGATGTTCTTTAAGGACTTTTCTATGCTTTTCATCTTCCTGGGTATCTCATCCCGCCCTTCTTTTCCTGCTGACCTCTCATTTTCAACATGAAGCTCATTCCGAGGGTTCTAATTGTATGAGTCAGGAAGCTTGTGGGCAACCTCTGAGGGATAACATTGGGTATCATGAGCTTTAAGTAGGTGTTCATTGTTGGGGATAGTGGATAAGATAGGAGGTCAATTTTTGGGAAAGGTAATTGAGGATGAGTGATGAGGGTACTAGGGTGGTTGGGAAAGCTGTGATAAGCGGGTGGATCTGGAGAGTATGGGGGTCATCTGGCTCTATGACCAGATTTTGGATAAGAGTAGCATCTAAGAAGCTAGGTGTTGGTGGGGGTGGTGCCTTCCCAGCCATCCAAGCCTGGTACATGTCGCCATGTGTTGTCTTAACATCCTTATCTCTTCAACCAATCCATTGCCCTGTTCAACCAACTACTTTCGGGCACCAGTATCAACTAACTTAATTCTGTTGTTGTCTGCCATTGCCTTTTGACTTTATATTGTAGAGAGTAGTTAACACTTTAAGAACCACAAACCAACCACCCTTCTGCTATAAAGATAACAAAAATGAACAAAATGGGGTCATCCTGTTAGCATTAGGGCATTTAACAACTAAAAATATCACATTACGTGCAATGCACCTAGCAACAAATAACGGTTCTAGAATGACTTCGAGGGTCACCAGGTCACCTGACATCATCCCAATTTGTTCATTTCCATCCTCTCTTTTCTTTCTTTTCTAGCACTTCTTGGCTTGCTCATTTTCCTTCCTTTTTTTTCCTTCTAATTATCACTCTTTTCTTTCCTCTCATTTCTTACATCCCATAGTTTCATCCTCTCTTTTTACCCTTTTTGATTTTTTCCTTTTTTTCTTTTTCTTTTAATAAAATAAAAAAAAGGATTTGATCGAACCCTATGGATGTTGCCTACGTATCATGACGCCACATGAATCAGATCTTTGCGTAGTTCGAAAAGAACGGGAATGAAGTAAACAAACTAACGTTCTCTCCCTTTCTCTCTCTCTCTCTCTCTCTCTCTCTCTCTCTCTCTTTTGTCTTTTGTCTTTTTGAAATAAATACTCTATGGGAAATTATTAAGGCAGAAAACCCTACAAGAGAAAAATATTTTCTTTTTCCGATTCTTTTTTCTAGAAAGAAAGTCTAAAAAATAAACCAAAGAAAAACATTTGAATTTTCATTTGATATCCCTGAAGAAAGATTTCGACACGAGAAATGCACAAGATAAAAAATATTTTTGGATTTCGATTTTTGATTACCTAAGGAAGAAACTTTAAAGATAAACAAAAGATAAAGTATGTTTTTTTGTTGTATGTACAATATCCAAAAGTTCTATTGAAAATAAAAGAATTTTTTTTTCATTTTTTCTATTAATTTCCCAAAGAAGAACCTCAAAAGAAAATCTTCTTGGATTTTTGGAATTAATATCGTAAAAGAATACTTTAAAGAGGTACTAAAAAAAGAAATATTTTTTTAGTCTTAATATACTAAAGAAAATACAAAAGTAATTTTATTGTGATTGGGTCATCACTTTCTTTTAAGTTAAATTCTGTATTTTCGAGGCCTTGAAAACCTCATTTAGAGTTAACTCGATTTGCATGCGCAGTTCGGGCGCGAGGAAATATAAAAGTAATTTTATTGTGATTGGGTCATCACTTTCTTTTAAGTTAAATTCTGTATTTTCGAGGCCTTGAAAACCTCATTTAGAGTTAACTCGATTTGCATGCGCAGTTCGGGCGCGAGGAAATATAAAAGTAATTTTATTGTGATTGGGTCATCACTTTCTTTTAAGTTAAATTCTGTATTTTCGAGGCCTTGAAAACCTCATTTAGAGTTAACTCGATTTGCATGCGCAGTTCGGGCGCGTAGTCGGAAAGCTTAAATATAAAAATTTGTAAAAATATGGGACTTGGGCATATGTCCGGAATCGAAAATACATATTTTATATATGATTTAAGACATTTCTGTAAAGTTAGGTGAAAAATAGATGTCGTTTGATCGTGATTTGTGCCTAAATTGCTAAACTTGATGTTTAAGAAATTTTGATAAATTTCATTGATATTGAGGTTTAATTCGATTTTTATAATATTATTTTGGTGATATGAGTACACGAATAAGTCCGTGGATATTTTTGAGGTTGTATGTATATTTGGTTTGGAGCCTCGAGGGCTCGGGTGTATTTCGGATAGGCCTCTGAATGCATTTTGAACTTAGAAAATTGCAGGATTTAGCTGGTATGCCCAGGCCTGCAGGCTTCGCAATTGCAAAGCCTGGATCGCAAATGCGAATTTGCAATTGCGAAGGCTAGATAGCAAATGTAAAAATCAGCCCATGCCTGCCTTGCTCGCAAATGCGAGTACTCCTTCGTAAATGCGAAATTTTCCCGTTCAACTTTGGGTCGCAAATGCGACCCATTCTTCGCAATTCCCAAGTTGCAATTGCGACATGCCTTTCGCAAATGCGAAGAACCTATTTGCGAACCCTGTTTTGCATTTCCCATATCAGCAGGGGTTGGGGTTCGCAATTCCCACATCTGAGACATGCAATTTTTATACTTAGACGATTTTAGAACCCATTTTTCATATTCTCTCAAACAAAAATACGCTTAGGCGATTTTTCAAGAATTCCTTATTCTCCAAATCAATTGTAAGTCATTTTAACTAACTTTCTTCAATTCTTAATATCTTTTAATATGATTTCAACTTAAAATCAAAGATTTTCATGGTGGAAAATGGGTATTTTTGGTAGAACCTAGGTGATAAATAAAAATACTATGCATAATATGAGTTGTTATTGAATTCTTAATACTAATATTGTTATTCTCTTGTAGGTAGTATCAAAATATAAATAAAAAAATAAATAAGAATGAAGAAGGAGTTAAAAATGGAAAAGAAAGAAGCTAGCATCAAGTCACGTGTACACTTACTGTACATCATTCTTTCATCAAAATTTATTTCAAATTGGCAAGTTGGCAAGATGAAAGATATAGTTTGCTGAAACCTTTGTACACGGCAAGAGAAATGCAAATATCTAAATACCATCATTGTACAAAGCTGCAACATACAATTCTGGGGAGGAGAAATCGAGACATAAAATTGAAATCTTCTTTTTCTTTCTTCTACTTCTTCAGTTAACCGGTGTAGGAAATTACTCTAGTTCCTATTTTTAATTAAATAGGGAAATTATTCTTTTGAATATTTCTTTCTATTTTCTTATTTAATGGGCAAGAATATTTCCGTTGTCAGTACTAACTCCATTATGGAGTAACTTTTCTTGTGTTGGGAGGATGACGAATCTTAATATTTTTATATAATAGTAGATATTATACTTCAATTTCACATGCTTGAGCTGAAGCTTTTTATTTAAATGGTATATGCTTTATAGCTGGTGTTATTTAATTTGTTAACATCTATCTATTTCGTACTATATTTTAACTTCTTACTAATTCTGTAATCGAAAGAGGCGGAAGAAGTAATTTAGTTAAATTTGGGATTGATAGATGCTAGCTTTATTTAGTGACTTCTAGCTCTTATACGTTAATATTGATTCTATAATTATTTGTAATCGAAAGGGTCAAATATTGTAATAGTAAGTTATAAAAAGTATTGTCACAACCCTAATTTCGGTCATGACGGCGCCCAACCATATAGCTAGGCAAGTCTAACCAATTATCACTCACGAACTCAACCTGATAACTCATTACCGACAATTTAAGAGAATTTAACAGTTTAAAAATAATAAGCCAATGTTTATAATAAAAACAATACGGAACAGACTAAAATAACCGACGAAACACTCCCAACAGAAACTGGGGTCACGAGTCTAGAGCCTCTAAACAACGGAGTAACAAATATTCGAAAATACATAAGTCTACAATGCAGAAATAAAACTGAATAAAAGGGGAGAAGTCGGGTCCTGCGAACATCAGGCAGCTACCTTGACAACTCTGATAAAAATCTGGAAGACAGCGACCGCTCAGCTAAGTCTCCGGAACACCTGAATCTGCACACATGGTGCACGGAGTAAAGTGAGTACTTCAAACTCAGTGGTAATAGACATATATAATAGCTGAAAGTAAGAAATCCCGAAATACCACAATGCAAAGCTGAAACTAACCACTTAGCACATTAAACGATGAAACAACAATAATCAACGATAGATAAACAAATAGATATCAATGCATGAATGCAATGCGATGCACATGACCGCTGCGACGTACAGCCCGATCCATTGGGTACCCGCGCTCACTGTGGGGGTTCAGACTCCGGAGGGGATCCTACAGCCCAAGTGCAATGACATAGTAGCATTCGCTGCGGCGTGCAGCCCGGTCCACAATTAGTCCAAATATATATATGCAAGCAAGCCACACGGGAATCAATTACCATTTTCAGTTCCATTTAACAGGTATTATAATTTAAGTGATTAAAGCCTTAGAAGATTTCTTTTCATTTTTAGATAATATTTAACTCAGGACTGATATCATTGGAATATGCTCAATATCATGGAAGCAATGATAATAATCCCTAAGGGATCCAAATAGTTGGCTCGCAGCCCAAATATGCTCATAATAATCCAAGTAGGATGATTACTAGTCAATTTCTAGGCATATAACAACCAAACGATGTCCGAATGACTTGAAAATTTGCAGACATATCCAAAATCACCTAATGGAGCTACTGCAACTCTCGGAATTCCATTCCGACCCTCGGATCAAAATCTCACCTACCCACCAGAATTCGCCAAAATTCAAACTTAGCCAATTCAAGCCTAATTCTACACCGGACCTCCAAATTCAATTTTGATTGTGCTCCTAAGTCACAAATCATCACCCAAAACTAGTCGATTCATCGGAAATCCATTTCGAGCCCTTTAAATCATAAGTCAACATCCGGTTGACTTTTCCAAACTAACTTTCTTTTAAAGAGACTAATTGTCTTATTTCTAACCGAACTCTATCCGAATTACTTCAAATTCACCAACCACCTATAATGAAACATATAGAAGCATAAAACGGGGAAAACGGGCGGTAACTCACGTAACGACGGGCCGGGTCGTCACATCCTCCCCAACTTAAACAAACGCTCATCCTCGAGCGGGTCAAGAAACATACCTGGAGTCTCAAATAAGTGAGGATATCTGCTCCACATCTCCTGCCTGGTCTCCCAAGTGGCCTTCTCCACGGGCCGACCTCTCCGCTGCACCTTCACCGAAGCTATGTCCTTTGATCTCAACTTTCGAACCTGAGGACCCAAGATAGCCACTGGCTCTACATCGTAGGTTAAGTCCTCATCCAACTGGATCGTGCTGAAGTCTAACACATGAGACGGGTCCCCAACATACTTCCGGAGCATAGAAACATGGAACACCGGGTGAACTCCCGACAAGCTGGATGGCAAAGCAAGCATATAGGCCACCTCCCCAATCCTCCTAAGTATCTCAAAAGGTCCAATGAAACGTGGAATCAACTTCCCTTTCTTTCCAAACCTCATAATGCCTTTCATAGGCGAAACCTTCAACAAG
>MU765890.1:0-19773 GCA_026770625.1 Nicotiana glauca | reverse complement strand
ATATATATGCAAGCAAGCCACACGGGCACAATCAATTACCATTTTTAGTTCCATTTAACAGGTATTATAATTTAAGTGATTAAAGCCTTAGAAGATTTATATTCATTTTTAGACAATATTTAACTCAGGACTGATATCATGGGAAGATGCTCAATATCATGGAAGCAGTGATAATAATCCCTAAGGGATCCAGATAGTTGGCTCGCAGCCCAAATATGCTCATAACAATCCAAGGAGGATGATTACTACTCAATTTCTAGGCATATAACACAGTATAGACATTTCTCGGACGGACTAAGTCATAGTCCCGTCCACAAACGACCCCGCACTCACTGTAAAGTATGTGTCTCGCCTCAATACAGCATCACAGTGTGAGATACCGGGGTTTCAAACCTTCAGGTCATCATCTACATATATTACTCAACTCAAACCGGCCGTAGACTAGTCTGCAATGCCCTTTCCTTTTGAATCGACCTCCTCGCGCATCGAATCTAGTCAAAACCACAACGAATACATTACTATATGCTAAAAAAACATAACCCAATCAAAATTACTCGAAACATACTAAAAATCACGAAATTGGCAAAACCCGAGCCCCGGGCCCACTTCTCGAAAAATTCCGAAATTTACATCATTGGATTCCTCGTCTCGCCACGAGTCCGTACATATAAATTTGATCAAAATCGGAGTTCAAATGCTCCTTCAAAATCCAATTTCTCATTAAGAAAACACAAGCCCTAGTTCTTCCCTTTTTACTCAAATTCCATGAATTTAGGTGTTGAAATCACAGTTAGATGACGTTTCTAGGCCATAGGACTTACCTCCAATCAATACCCGTCGAAAACCCTCTTCAAATCTACCAAAAGTTCTTGAGGCGGAGTAAAAGTGGTGGAAAAGTGATATGGGTCGCGGATGAAATAACACTTAAAACCATTTTGTCCAGACGTAAATTCCTTCTATGCGAACGCGAGGTCCCTCTCGCATTCGTGATGAACAAATTTTCCACTGGCCAAATTTACCCTTCGTGAACGCATCTGCTCACCCGCGAACGCAAAGGCTTGAGCCCCAGACCTACGCGAACGTGTCCCCTCTAATCGCGAACGCGATGAACAAACTAGGCAGGGCCCCAGGCCCTTCTACGCGAACACGAGTCTACTCACGCGAACGAGATGGCCCAAGAAATACACCTACGCGAACGCGAAGGCCAAAAGTGGCCTGCAACAGCTGCTGCATTTCTGCAATACACCAAGTCCAAAAACTCTTCCGTTAGCCATCCGGAATCACCCCGAGGCCCTCAGGACCTCAACCAAAAGCACAGATATGTTCTAATACCTCATTCAAACTTGCTCGAGTCATAAAAACACATCCAACAATACAAGAATCATCAAATTACCACGGATTCAAGCCTAAGTTAAACTAAAACTTCCGAAACTTGCATTTGATCAAAAACCCGACCAAACGATGTCCGAATGACCTAAAAATTTGCAGAGATATCCAAAATCACCTAACGGAGCTACTGCAACTCTCGGAATTTCATTCCGATCCTCGGATAAAAATCTCACCTACCTACCAGAATTCGCCAAAATTCAAACTTAGCCAATTCAAGCCTAATTCTACACCGGACCTCCAAATTCAATTTCGATTGCGCTCCTAAGTCACAAATCATCACCCGAAACTAGTCAAATCATCGAAAATCCATTCTGAGCCCTCTAAATCATAAGTCAACATCCGGTTGACTTTTCCAAACTAACTTTCTTTTAAAGAGACTAATTGTCTCATTTCTAACCGAACTCTATCCGAATTACTTCAAATTCACCAACCACCTATAATGAAACATATAGAAGCATAAAACAGGGAAAACGGGGCGATAACTCACATAACGACGGGACAGGTCGTCACAAGTACGGTAACCGAAAGGGACTTACTAAAAAAGAGCATGTTTCAGCTTAAGCATATATTTTTGGCTCTTTAATATTACTATTTTGACGCTTAATTTGTATAGCCGAGAGGAGTACAATTAATTATTAACTTAAGTAATAATATATAAATGTAATCATGAGAGGCATTTATAACATTTATGAGAAATAGAAATTTAAGAATAAATATATCTACTATATAATAAAAGTATTAAGTGAAGTCTGGATCCCAACACCTTTTTATTATATTGTAAAACATAAAATATTTTCTATTGCTCTATTCATACATTTTTAGTTAATTAATTCACAACTTAACTCTTTCTGATTTTCTCAAATAGTAATTAAAATAAGAAACATTTGTAGAATAGATAAACCAATCTCTGCGGGTTCGACATCTTTCTATATTATAATTTGACAGAGTATGAGTTTAATTACGCCAGACAGTAGTTAAATTTTTGGCGCCGTTGCCGGGGATTGGCTAAAGTCTACTACAGATTAATTATTTTACTACTAATTTGAGTTTTTTCTGTTGTCTAATTATTTTAACTTTTCTACAAAAATTTCAGAAAGTGTATGACCCGTTCCTCTTCTAGAGAACTAGTCAAATACGATCCTAAAATTGAAAAATCCTTGCGGTTGTTGCGAAAAGAACAAACCTCAAGATCTCAAATTTTCATACCAGAGGAAATGGAGAATGAAGAACTCAATAACCAACTTCCACCACATCAAGTATAAGAATAGTTTGATGAGGCCACCCCACGACGTAATAGAATACTCCGTGATTATGCAAGGCCAGATCATTTTGAAGGAGAATCAAGTATGAGGAGACCACCAATTGAAGCAAATAATTTTGAAATTCGCACAGGCTTGATTCAAACCATTCAACAGTCATTTCAGTTTGTTGGTGATACAAGTGAAGATCCTCACACCCATCTAATTGATTTTCTTGAATTAGTTGAAACTTGCAAGTACAATGGAGTTATAACAGATGCTATCAGGTTGCAGCTTTTTCTTTTTCATTAAAAGGTGAAGCCAAAATATGGTTGCGAAGTCTACCAAGAGGTTCCATTACAACATGGGGCCAAATGGCCCAGAAATTTCTTAATAAATATTTTTCACCTGCAAAAACAATTAAAATGAAGCAAGAATCAATAATTTTATGCAGACAGATACTGAATCTGTATATCAAGGAGATATTAGAAGCAATGTTAAGAAAATACCACATCATAGTATCCAAGACCCTGACACTTTATATATTTTTTATTACGGTCTTAAGCCCTCTGCTAGAAATGTAATTGATGCGGCATCAGGAGGATCAATAATGAGAAAAACCAACGCGAAAGCAAATACGGCTACTTAATGAAATTTCAGAAAGTACTGTTCAATGGATCTCGAATAGAATGATTATCAAGAAAACAGCAGGAATAAATCAAATTGAAGCTTTGAATTCATTGGCACAACAAATTGCGACCTTAACGCAAAAATTCGAAGCTTTTCAAGTAAGTTCTCAATCATCATCCCAACTTGAGAATTATGATGTTTGTAAAGGTAATCATCCAAATCATGAATGTCAAGCATTAATGCAAAATGAGGAACAGTTTAATATAATTGGTTATAGAAATAATTACTCATTCGGCAGTCTCATGGCACAAAAACATCAAGGATTCCAATGGAGTAATCCTAATGGAGCTGAAAATCCTCAAAAAGTTTTTAATCAAAAGCAACAAGTACAGAAACCGCCTGGTTTAATGGGCAACAAAATTTCCTACAATATCAATAGCAGCCCCAAAGAGCTCATCAACAAAGCCTTGAAGACATGATGTACAAATTTATTAAGACTACTGACAAGAAGGTTGAAAGTAAATATTCAGCTATAAAGAATCTAGAAATTCAGGTAAGTCAATTAGCAACTCTCATGTCTGGACAAATTCAAAGTGCCCTACCAAGTAACACTAAGAAAAATCCAAAAGAATACCTCAAAGCTATCTCTCTACAGTCAGGTAAAGCTCTTGCTGAACCATATGCAAATAAAGAAGGAAACCCACAAGAAAGAGAACTGGTAAAAGAAGGCGAGAAATAAAGAAACTTTCAGTGTCCAAAAGAACAAAAAGATAATGAAACAAAGGTGCAAGAAAATGAATTGATGACAAATCCTCACAATATACCCCTCCCTTTTCCCCAAAAGAGGAAAAGAGAAAAACTTGAAAAATAATTTTCTAAGTTCCTTGATATCTTGAAACAACTTTATATTAATAAACCTTTTACCGAGGCCTGGACACAAATGCCCTCTTATGCTAAATTTTTAAAAGAAATTTTATCGAGTAAAAGAAAATTAGAAGAATTATATGTGGTTAGGCTTACAGAAAAATGTAGTGCTATACTTCAAAATAAGCTTCCACAGAAACTTGGTGATCCAGGTAGTTTTACAATTCCTTGCATTTTAGGAGGAGCTCACTTTGAAAAAACATTATGTGATTCAGGTGCTTCCATAAATCTAATGTCTTTTTCAATTTTAAGAAAATTAGAACTTGGTGAAATGAAAGATACTGGTGTGTCTCTTCAATTAGCTAATCAACGTACTAAGAGATCAAAAAGAATTATTGAAAATATCCTTGTCAGAGCTGACAAATTTGTATTCCCTGTAGATTTTATAGTGCTTGAAATAGAAAAAAATACTAAGGTACCATTAATTTTAGGTAGACCATTTCTTGCAACAGGAAGAGCAATTATCAATGTCCATCAAGGACAATTGATTTTGCCAGTTGATGAGGAAAGAGTAATCTTTGACATGAGAAAAATAATGAAGTTTCCCGAGGAGGAGACATCATCTTCTTATTTTCAAATTGACTTAATAAATGACCTTGCAGATGAATACAAAGATGATCAGTTGATTACTAATTCATTATAAAGATGTTTGACTAAGTCAGGTACCACGAGTGATGATAATCCTACAATTAGAGAAGAAGCTGAAATACTGGAAGAAGAATAAAAAAATAAGGAAGTCTCACAAGAACAAGTTCAATAAAAAATTGAGCTAAAAAATCTTCCTTCTCATTTGAAATATGTTTTTCTTGAACCTGAATTATTTCTAGTAATTATTTCATCTTCTTTGACTATAGAACAGGAAGACAAGTTGATTGGAGTCTTGAGGAAACATAAAAGAGCTTTAGGGTGGACAATAGCTGACATCAAAGGAATCAATCCAGCTATTTGTATGCATAGGATCCTCATAGAAGAAAATTATAAACCAATAGTCCAACCCAAAGAAGACTGAATCCAACAATGCAAGAGGTTGTCAACAAAGAAGTGGTGAAACTTTTAGCAGCAGGTATTATCTATCTAATATCTGACAATCCTTGGGTGAGTCCTGTGCAGGTAGTACCAAAGAAAGGAGGTACGACAGTAATTAAAAATAAAAATAATGAACTTATACTTACCAGAACAATAACATGGTGGAGAGTTTGTATCGATTATAGACGACTTAATGAGGCTACAAGAAAAGATCATTTTTCTTTACCTTTTATTGACCAAATGTTTGAAAGAGTTTCAGGTCATGGTTTTTACTGTTTTCTTGACGGATATTCTAGGTATAATCAGATACCAATTGCTCTAGAGGATCAGGAGAAAACTACATTTACATGCCCCCAAGGTACGTATGCTTACAGAAGAATGCCATTTGGACTATGTAATGCTCCTGCTACATTTCAGCGTTGCATGTCAATAATTTTTTCAGATATGACTGAAAAGTTTCTTGAGATCTTCATGGATGATTTTACACTTTTTGGTAAGACATTTGAAGATTGTCTCTATCATTTAACTTTGGTGCTTAAAAGATGTGAAGAGATAAATTTAGTTCTTAGTTGGAAAAAATATCATTTCATGGTAAGAGAAGGAATTATTTTAGGACATAAAATTTCTTCTAAATAGAAAGAAGTTGATAAGGCTAAAATTGTTCTTATAGCAAGATTACCCCCTCCTACCACTGTTAAAGGCATTAGAAATTTCTTAGGGCATGCAGGTTTTTATAGAAAATTTATAAAAGATTTTTCAAAAATTGCAAAACCTCTGACTAACCTACTGATGAAAGATGTGAAGTTTGAACTTTCAAATAATTGTAGAAAAGCATTTGATATTCTCAAGGAACATTTGACTAATGTTCCAATTGTTGTTTCTCCTAATTGGAGCAAACCATTTGAAATGATGTGTGATGCAAGTTATCTAGCAGTTGGAGCAATATTGAGACAAAAGAGAGATAATTTTCAGGCCTATTTACTACGCCAGTAGAACCCTCAATGAAGCTCAAAAGAATTATGCCACAACTGAGAAAGAACTATTGGCAGTAGTATTTGAATTTGACGAATTTCGTTCATATTTGATAGGAATGAAGGTTACAGTATTTACTGATCATGCTACTTTAAAATACCTTTTAGCAAAGAAAGATGCTAGATCTAGATTGCTAAGATGGATACTTCTTTTGCAAGAATTTGATCTTGAAATAATAGATAGGAAAGGTTAAGAAAATCAGGAAGCAGACCATTTATCACGTTTGGAAAATCCTCCCATCGAGACAACAGATATCAAGGAGGAATTTCCTGATGAGCATGTTTATACAATACAACAGTTACAAATCAAACACCTTGGTTTGCTGATATTGCCAACTGCTTGGTTGGAGGGTGGATCCCAAAAGATTTACCTTACCAACAAAGAAAAAGCTTAAAAAATAAATAAGATATAATTTTTGGGAAGATCCTTACTTGTTTAAATTTTGTGCAGATGGCATGATCAGAAGATGTGTACCAGAAATAGAGATGAATAATATCCTTAATCACTATCATGATGATGTTGTAGGAGGACACTATGGAGGAAGACGAACAACCACAAAAGTGCTTGAAGCTGGTTTTTTTCTGGCCTACTTTATTAAAAGATGCAAGAAATTATGTCGCCACTTGCGACAAATGCCAGAGAAGCGGTAACATTTCAAAAAGGGATGAGATGCCTCTTAACTCTATCCTTGTGTGTAAAATATTTGATGTTTGGGGTGTCGATTTTATGGATCCTTTTCCTCCATCAAATGGTTGTGAAAATATTTTAGTAGCTATTGATTATGTTTCAAAATGGGTAGAAGCAATAGCTACTAGAAAAAATGATGCTCATGTTGTTTGTGCTTTTCTCAAGAAAAATATTTTTTCTCGATTTAGAACTCCACGTGTTATCATAAGTGATCAAGGTACTCATTTTATAAACAAACAATTTGCAAATTTATTATCAAAATATGGAGTAACTCATAAAATAGGAACTCCGTATCATGCTCAAATGAGCGGGCAAGTAGAAGTTTCCAACAGAGAATTAAAAAGAATGTTAGAAAAATATATTGGATCTTCTCGAAAAGATTGGTCTTTAAAGTAAGATGATGCTTTATGGGCATACCGAACAACTTTTAAAAATCCAATAGACACATTCCCTTATAGATTAGTTTTTGGAAAAGCTTGTCATTTACCTGTGGAATTAGAGCATAAAGCATATTGGGCTATGAAATTATTGAATCTAAATTTATCAGATGCAAGTAAAAATCATCTACTTCAGCTAGATGAATTAGAGGAATTCAGACTTGAAGCATATGAAAACGCTAAATTGTACAAAGAAAAGACGAAAAGATGGCATGATAACCTCATTCGCCATAAGGATTTTAAAGTTGGAGACCAAGTTCTTTTGTACAATAGCCAATTGAGATTATTCCCAGAAAAATTCAAATCACGTTGGTTAGGACCGTACATCATAACAAAAGTGACCCCTTATGGTGCCATTGAAATACAATATATGGATGGGGAGAAAAATTTAAAGTGAATGGTCATTGTTTGAAGCCTTATGTCACTAGAAACTTTGACAAACAGGCTTCAATAATTCTTTTTGCTTAACAAATATATTTATTAATAAGTCGAGCTGACGACATTAAATTCAAAACTATCTCTTCTTCTTTTAATTTTTTTTAGAGTGTGAATTTGTGTGCTCTAACGTGGAGGCCTAAGAACCTTTACTTCTTAAAAATAATGTTATAGTTCTGTATTGTATTATATTTAAATAAAATATATAATATGATGTGATATGGTAAATTTAAATGATATATTTATAGTTACCATTAATAACATATTTTTATTAAAATGATAAGTTGCATATATGGATATGTTTTAGACCTTTGGAGGATGAACTTGCAAAACTATTTTTTTTACCAAGGCACTAACTACACCTTACGTCCATTTACAGCATATGCACTACATCTTCCCTATTATATATATATATATAAAGGAAAACTTTTGCTAGTAACTAAAAATAAATAAGCTCTTATCTTTTTGCTGAAGTAGTAATCATTATGATTCTGATCTTTAGGAATGAAAAGGAGGCTACACTTCAGAGCTGATGCTATAGCTTTGGAAGGAGATTACCATCCCAAAACCTTTGTGCACATCAGTAACACCATTTCTATTATTCGGGGAAAACCAAAACACCTTATAACTAATACTATGTAACAGGTCTTGGCAAAATCTTTTCACAACCAATTTTCTCGTCATTTTCTCCTATATAACATTCTTCACCATCAGTTAAAAAGAAAACAGAGTTGGAACAGTTCATCCTTTTCACTTTATTCACCTCACATTATCTTTTCTCCGCTGTTTCACTTCTGAAAAATGGCACAACAAAATAGAAGGTATGGCAGAACACGATTTATCTCTTTTAAAGATGATACATGGGAGAAAGAAGCAGTAACCTGTCATCTCATTGAGGAACGCGGCCTTGATCTTACTGAAGTAGATGGAGAACATATCCAACATGTTCTTGCTTTGATTGAACCATTTGGATGGATCAAGCTTGTTCGAAGTGCCGAGCCAGTAGTATTAATAATTGTTCACGAATTTTATGCTAATATGAATGTGAGAACTAATACTTCCCAGTACTCTGCCCCCTTGGAATCGAATGGCATGTTGATACTTATGGTCAGAGAGATTGGTTTCCAACTACAAATCTTAGTACAACAGCAAAGGTATGGATTCTATTCTTGAGTTCTAGAGTGGAACCAAATAAAAATACCTATGAAATATGACCCAGGAGAACTGCTTGGTTATATGCAATTATGCAACGTTATTCCATTAATATTGGCAGAGTCATGTGAAACTATGAAGCGTTGTCGAACAAAAAAATCAGTGAAATCCTTGTATTTTGGTTCTACTATCACCCAGTTGATCAATATGTTTGGAAACCCACCAACTCCAAACTTTGGATTTATTCCAACATCCAACATTGGAATAGCGACAGTACGCGCACTCGGCCCATGTGTTGGACCAATTGGTGCACCAGGAAGACGACAACAAGGGAGAGGTGAATTTGCTGCATACTTCGACAGATTAGAGGAAAAAAATGATAGGCTCTATACCCATCAGCAACAATTTCGAGAGGAATTATCTATGGTTCGAGCAGTACAAATAGATTATCTCTTTTGTACTGCCACCATATTGTACTCTTTTGGATATGATATACACAACGTGATAAATGCACTGAATTTGTCTAATATCCCTACAATCCCTCCGTTTACTTTCCAGAACATAATTTCAACTTCCTTGCGGGACATGAGAATTTACAACCACAACCATTGGGATATCAAGTTTTTAACGGAGAAGTCGCAGGTGAAATAGCACCACTACCAGGTGCTCATGGAGAATATGCAGTTGCACCTGGATTTGTTGATCTAGGATTTGCTGGTAGAGTGGATTTGGCATTTGAACAACTTGTCGAGGTGACAGAAGAGGCAGGACCTAGTGGTGAGATGGCTGACTTTCAGGATCATACTAATATATTTGGCGAAAATGATAGCAGCAGCAACAACAACACAAATAAAGAGTAGCAACCCCCAGCTAGGTCTTATATTTGGGACAATGTAAGATTTAAGTGTCGGGGAGGTAACATCTTTTTATGTCCCTTTTTGTTAATAGTTTGAAGTTGCATTTTTTTAATGTGGATTACAAGGGAAGGAGTAGAGGAAAGAATTTTTTTTTTGTTTTACCTGCTCTTTCAAAGGCTAGAAAGCAGGACATAAAATGCAGGTCATAAACTAGCTAGAATCATATAAACTAAGTGATATATAATGTACTGATGACTATTATAATATTAGTTCTAATTTGGATATGAATGCTTAGCTACTTTGGGCGATCTTCTCTTAAGTAATTGCAAAAATTATTGTTTAAAGGCTCCTACCGAGGAAAATATTTTCTTGCTAGCTACAAACTATTATAAGTTTATCAATAATTAAGAACATAATTAAGGTTAAATCTTCTGCGAAAGTATTCTTCATCTTATTTGTGAAATTTTGCCTCACTAAATGATTCTAGTAATGTTTAAAATAATGTCAAGGTAAATTTAATTTAGATATGCTCTGCAATATTATCTCTGGTACATTTATTTTTCTGATAAAAATAACATTAAATTAATGGTATATCTCGGGCGAAATTATTCATTTTGAATCTCATTATGGATTAAACTAATATAGAAAGATAACATGATACCATGAGGTCAGTAAATTCATGTCTAAAGTCTTGAAAATGATGGAATTAAATTCATGTCATCTTTAATTATTGCTGGTGTGAAATTGTATACACTCATGCTTGTTTGGACTTAATTCATTTGCTAGAATCATTAGAATACTACCATATAGTTTTTAAATTGTTAACTTTTGACTAATGCACCGTAGAGGGAAAATCGGAAAACTTCATATTTTCAAAACAATCAAGACACAGCTAAAAAAAAAGAAAAAAAAGAGAGAGAAGCAAAGAATGAAAATATCGCTTGCTGTCTTAAAATCTTTTCTGGAATAACTCCTTTACTCTTGAATTTTGAGCCTGTTATCCTTGTGTAAAGTTCAACTATAAAGTACTAAAGTTTCTGGTTTCAATTAGTTTAATTTAATCATTTGAAGTGTTGAAAATTACTAGAACTTGCAATGTCATGTTTGTTGAGGCGAAAATCTAAACTGCACTGATCTAGAAAATGAATTAGGCCTTACTTCAAATACGTTATAACTAAACACTTGAGTCACTAAAATACATAAATTCCTAGTGTCCCTGTCACGATCCATTTCCACAATAGGTCACGAGGGCGCCTGATACCATTGTCAGGCAAGCCAATGCGGAACATTACTAAACTCTTATGTTATTGTTAATCCAAAATGAGTGAAATAGATTCTTAATTAGGATTTGAACCAGAAGTGCGAAATAGCATAAATAACATAAGTATTCAACCCAAAAACTAATGTCTACCAAAGTGTGTTTTAGAACCTGGTGTCACAAGTATGGGCATCTAGTAGAATATATAAAAGACATCTCTATCCTACTGTCTGAGATAGGGAAAGACAGCAAAAGTAAAGGGAGACTCCATCCGGCTGCTGAGCGGCAGAGGAAGGAAGCAGCTCACTGTGGAAGTCTCTGCCACATGCTCAAGGGCACGCACCGGACTGGTAACCAGATGTATCTACCTCAGATCCTGTACAATTAAGTACAGAAGCGTAGTATGAGTACATAAACAATATATACCCAGTAAGTATCCAGTCTAATCTCGAAGAAGTAGAGACGAGAGGTCGACTCGATACTCACTAGGGTCAAGATAATATAATATCAATGTGCTATGCTAAGCATGAAAGTCTCCAATATTTAACAGGTTATAATAAAAAGCAATACTCAGGTTCTTGACCTTATTTCAGTTTTCATTTACATTTTTCAATTTCTAAGCAAGTAGGCATGTCATGTATATATACATATATATATATATCATGCACAATCATATCCCAAGGAGACAACCCGATCTAATAGAAATAAACTGTGTACTTGTCGAGGGTCGACGGCACGCCTATAGATGCATCTATTAATACCGAGATGATTGGCCCGATCCGCAAATAACAAGCAACATCAAGTATACTCACGAAGGCACATCAATAGTCAATAATGCCATGCGAGAGTTCAACAAGTATACAAGTTCATTCTTATTCCCCTTTCAAGTCTCTAGCATATCCTAGGTGATCATATTAACAAGACAATATAGAGATTTTTATAAATAAAGCATGATTTGGGTCCTAAACTACCGGACGATTAGCATAGTAGTAGCTACGCACGGACTCTCGTCACCTAGTGCGTACGTAGCCCCCGAATTTAGCAACAATTACTCAATTATTGTTTCTATGAGGACAATTCCCTCTTACAAGGTTAGAAAGGAGACTCACCTCGGTCCAAAGCGTACTTCCAATATCAAGAACAAGCCCAAGCCCTCAATTCGGAGCCGAACGATCACAAACTAGTTAAATGAAGTATGAACTAGTCAATATAGGCCTACAAGATCAAATTCTAACTATTTAAGCGATTTCCCAACCTTTTTCACAAGTTTCCTAAATTCCGACCTCGGGCCCACGTGCCCGGATTCCGTGATGTTTCGAAGAAAGTTGTTCTCTATAACCTAAGGATAAATAATAATAGAATTCTAGTTCATTTCATAACAAATTTCGTGGTTAAATCTTAATTTTATTTAAACCCTAGGTCTAGCTCTAACCCCTTTTATTTAACCTAATTTTTAGTGTTTAATATACTTAATATACATGTATTTAATCTAATAATAAGTGGAATTAACTTACCTTGAAGTGCTATGTTGAAATCCCCCCTTTGGAAGCTCCCAAATCGCCTAAGTGTAGAGAAGAATAAAATAAATGGTCTTTGAGCTCGAATTAAATGAAGCTCACTGCCCAGCAATTTCCGCATTTGCAGTTAGAGGACGGCATCTGCGGTCCCGCACCTGCGGAAGAAGAGCCGCATCTGCGTAATTGGCCAAAAGGGCAGGAACCGCTTCTGCGGCCTGAGGCCCACATCTGCGGCTGGGGAGCCGTATCTGTGGTGTTGGCCTGGATTGCCCCTGGCCGCTTCTGCGGAGGTCTGACTGCACCTGCGGTCCCGCATCTGCGGCCCAAGAACCGCAGATGCGGTTATGAAAGAAGCATCAACTTCAGCCCCTTAACAATTTTCCTACTTCACTCGAGCCTCGTCTGTTTGATGCTCGGGGATCCCGGGCCCTGCCCGAACATACCAACCAGTCCGAAATCAGAAGGCGGACCCACTCGAACCCTCAGAACACCCGAAACAACGCTAAATCTAGAAATCACCCCCTAAAACCAAATGAATCAAACTAATGAACTTCAAGTTCTTAATTCTCCTCTAACAGGTCAAAACGCCCTTAAACCACTCGGATTGACACCAAATTTTAGGGGCAAGTCTTAAACGATAATACGGACCTGTACCAAGCTTCAGAACTAAAATTCGAGCCCGATACCTAGGAAATCAATGATTTCTTAGTTTCTTTAATTATTTAAAACTTCAATTTAACAATTTCCAATAAAAATTCATTACTCGGGCTAGGAACATAGAATTCGATTCCGGGCATGCGCCCAGGTCTATATTTTTCCACGGACCCTTCCGAACCGTCAAATCCCGAATTCGGGTCCGTTTTTTCAAAAAGTTGATCGAAGTCAAACTTGGTCTTTTAAGAGAACCTTAAAGAAACAATTGGACATATTTTTACTCAAAACTCTTCCAACTCCTAAACCAACAGTCCCCGCGAGTTATAAATTAGCTAAAGCAAGCGCAGGAAGTTTTATTTAAGGAAACGAGGTTCTAAAAGGCAAAATGACCAGTTGGGTCGTTACATTCTCCACCTCTTAATCAAACGTTCGTCCTTGAATGGACATAGAAAAGTACTTGGATTGCTGAATAAGTGGGGATATCTGCTCCGCATGTCCTCCTCGGACTCCCAGGTCGCCTCCTCGGCCGGTTAGCTTCTCTACTGGACTCTCACCGCAGAAATCCTCTTGGATATCAACTAGCGATCCTACCTATCAACAATGGCAACTAGCTCCTCCTCATAGCCAAACTCTCATCTAACTGAATAGTACTGAAGTCCAACACGTGGAATAGGTCGGCATGATACTTTCAAAGCATCAAAATATGAAAAACTAGGTGAACTCCCGATAAACTGGGGGTAAAGCAAGCTCATAGTCAACCTCCCCAACTCATCTCAACACCTTAAAGGGGTCAATAAACCTCGGGCTCAACTTGCCCTTCTTCCCGAACCTCATAATGCCTTTCATGGGCAAAACTTTCAAGAGAACCTTCTTGCGAACCATAAATGATACATCACGCGCCTTCTGATCTGCGTAGCTCTTATGTCTGGACTGAGCTGTGCGAATTCTCTCCTAAATCAACTTTACCTTATCTAAGGATCCTGTACCAAATCTATGCCAAGTAACTTAGCCTCACCAGGCTCAAACCACCCGATAGGAGAATGACAACGTCGACCATATAGAGCTTCTACGGAGCCATCTCTATGCTGGACTGATAGTTGTTGTTATACGAAAACTCTGCTAAAGGCAAGAACTGATCCCACTGCCCTCCAAAGTCAATCACATATACTCTAAGCATATCCTCCAAGATCTGAACTGTCCGGTTCAACTACCCATCGGTTTGAGGATGGAATGTTGTGCTAAGCTTGACACGGGTCCTCAACTCACTCTGAACGGCTCTCCAGAAATGGGAAGTGAACTGAAGGCCTCTGTCTGATATGATGGAAACTGGCACGCTATGCAATCGGACTATCTCCCGAATGTAAATCTGAGAATACCTCTCCACTATATAAGCAGTCACCACCGGAATGAAATGAGCCGACTTGGCTAGCCTATCCACAATGACCCACACTGAATCAACCTTCCGGAAAGTCTGTGGCAACCCAACTACGAAATCTATAGTGATGCGCTCCCACTTCTACTCCAGAATAGGCATCTGCTGAAGTAGGCCGGCTGTGTTCATACTTGACCTGCTGGCAATTCAAACATCTAGCTACATACTTCACAATGTCTTTCTTCATTCTCCGCCACCAATAATTCTGCCTCAATTCACGTTACATATTCGTGGCACCCGGATGAATGGAGTACCTCAAATAATGGGCCTCCTCTAAAATTCTCTCCCTAAAACCATCAATATTAGGAACACATAGACGGCCCTGAAGCCGTAACACACCATCCTCTCCAATAGAAACTTCCTTGCCACTTTCCTGAAGTACCGTCTCTCTGAGAACTACCAAATGTGGATCATCAAACTGTCGGGCCTTGATTTGCCCTAATAGCGAAGACTAAGCAACTACACATGCTAGAACTTGGCTGGGCTCTGAAATGTCCAACCTCACAAGCCTGTTAGCTAAGGACTGGATATCCAAAGATAGTGGCCTCTCCACTGCTGGAATGAATGCCAAACTACCCATACTCTCCGCCTTTCTGCTCAAGGCATCCGCTACCAAATTCGCCTTGCTTGGATGATAAAGAATGGTAATGTCATAATCCTTTAGTAGCTCAAGCGACCGCGCTGCCTCAAATTGAGATCCCTCTGCTTGAACAAATGTTGTAAGCTGCGGCGATCGGTATAAACCTCACAAGGCCCCCATACAAATAGTGCCTCCATATCTTAAGAGCATGAACAATTACTGCCAACTCCAAATCGTGCACAGGGTAATTTTTCTCGTGAATCTTCAGCTGACGTGAAGCATATGCAATAACTCGCCCCTCCTGCACCAACACATATCCCAAACCAATGTGTAAAGCATCGCAATATGCCGTATACATCTCTGCACCGGAAGGCAATACAAGGACTGGTGCCGTGGTCAAAGCTGTCTTGAGCCTCTGAAAGCTCTCCTCACAATCATCAGACCAACGGAATGGGGCACTCTTCTGGGTCAATCTGGTCAAAGGTGATGCAATGGATGAAAAGCCCTGCACAAATCGACGTTAATAACCTGCTAACCCCAGGAAACTCCTGATCTCGGTCACTGAAGTAGGGCGTGGCGAACCCTAAACTGCCTCAATCTTATTGGGATCCACCTTAATACCCTCTCCTGACACAACATGCCCTAAGAATGCCACTGATTCTAGCCAAAACTCACCCTTGGAGAACTTAGCATATAGCTTCTTTTCTCGCAAGGTCTGAAGCACTACTCTCTAATGTTGCCCGTGCTCCCCCAGGCTACGTGAGTATATCAAGATGTCGTCAATGAAGACGATAACAAAGAAATCAATATAAGGCCTGAATACCCTGTTCATCAAATCTATAAATGCTGCTGGGGCATTATTCAAGCCGAAGGACATCACCAGAAACTCATAGTGGCCATATCAAGTCCTGAATGTAGTCTTTGGAACATCTGAGTCCCGAATCTTCAGCTGATGGTACCCTGACCTCAGGTCAATCCTAGAGAACACCCTAGTGCCCTGCAGTTGGTCAAACAAATCATCAATACGAGGCAATGGATACTTGTTCTTGATGGTGACTTTGTTCAACGGGCGATAATCAATGCACATCCGCATAGTCCTATCCTTCTCCTCAACAAATAGCACTGGTGCACCCCAAGGCGATATACTGGGCCTAACAAACCCCTTTGCTAACAACTCCTCTAGCTGCTCCTTCAACTCCTTAGAAGCCATACGGTATGGTAGAATAGATATAGGCTGAGTGCTTGGGGCCAAATCAATATCACGATTTGAAGGCATGCCAGGAAGATTAGAAGGAAAAACATCGGCGAACTCTCGGACTACTGGCACTGAATCAATCATCGGAGACTCTGCAGTGGTGTCTCGAACATAAGCTAAATAAGCCAAACACCTTTTCCCGACCATGTGCTAAGACTTCAAGAAGGAAATGACCCTGCTAGGCGTATCAACTGTGGAACTCCAATCTCGGCAATCCTGGCATCGCTAGTGAAACAGTCTTGGCATGGAAATCAAGGACATCGTGATATGGAGATAACCAATCCATGCCCAGGATGACCTCAAAATCGATCATATCAAGCAATAGAATATCTGCTCTAGTCTCAAAACCGTAGAAAGTGACCACACAGGACCGGTAGATCCGATCCACAACCACAGAATCACCCACAAGAGTAGACACATGAACAGGAACACCCAAAGGCTCAGGAGAAATAACCAGGAAGCGAGGAAACAAAGATGATACATATGAATAAGTAGACCCTGGATCAAATAATACCGAAGCATCCCTACCACCGACGAAAATAATACCTGTGATGACGGCATCTGAGGCCAATGCATCTAGCCTGGTCGGAAGGGCATACAATCTAGCTGGAGCACCGACTATCTGTGTGAGCACGTGATTTTTGCCTCGCGCGAATTACTCCTACAGGATGTTTAAAATTAGGATTTTTCCTTTAATTATTTGATTTTTGGGAATTAATTGCATAATTTTCGTATTTGTTTGCATTTTTGTGTGCATATTTAATTTATATAATTCATAAAAAAATACAAAAATAGTGCATTTGCATTTAGGATCTAATTTTCTACTTTTTAGGATAATTATTTATTTAATATTACAAAAAATGAAAGAAAATAACAAAAATAGCTCTTTCGCATTTTTACTTTTAATTTTCGAATTCATTACATTTTTGCTTTTAATTTGGGAGTTAACTAATTTTTGTAAATACCATGAGGGTTAATTAGTTTATATTATTAAATCAATTTAGTTTTAAGGTTTAATTTTAGTTTTGTTTTAATTTTTAAAAGAAAAAGAAAAAAAGAAATAAAAAGGAAATAAAAGAAAGAAATTTAAATTTGGGACAGTCTATGATTTAATGCCCAAGCCCAAACCTTCAACCCCTAAACCCGTCCAAACCACCCCTTTACCCGGCCCAAAACCACCCAAACTCAGTCGAGTCATCCCACCATCAAAACGACACCATTCATGTGCAACGAATCTGAGCCGTTGAGGTTGTTGATCTAACGGCTCAGAAGCTTGGACCCCTGAGTATATTAGTTTCTAAACGCACCACCCGACCCCCATCTCTTATCTCTCACAACACACCCCCTTTCAGAGACCAAACTCTAGCCGCCTTAGATTCCTCCACCGCTTTCCCCGCCCGCCGCCCGTTGAAAATCGCCAACCGCGGCGGCCGGTGGCCAATCGATGCCAAATTAACACCAAATACCCTCCTCTACCTCCTCATCCCAAATCCACACTCCACTACACTCAAATCCACCGAGAACCCCTCGGATTTTAGATCAACACCCTAGCACCGCCTAACTTTCTCCAGTGGCGGCGCCGGTCTCAACCCCCTTCAAATTAACACCCCAGCATCCCCATGGTCCCCTCTTCCCTAATCCCAAACTCTCAACCCTCTAATCTTAGCCAAATCCCTCGAATTTTGAATCTAAGTCCGAACCCTAAATTTACAAAATCGAATTTCTTTGAAGATTTAGGTTGATTTTGATTTTATTTGTGTGTTCTTAATAAGAACACACGATTAACATCAAAATTGGCCGAAAATTAGAAGTTTGAAGACTCGGTCCTATTTCTCTATTGTCCAAGCTTGTTTAGGTAATTTCCTTTTTCTTTTATTATCTTTTCCCTATTTTCCTTGCATTTTTATGCCTTGTCTCATCGTTTTCTATTTATTTCTTTTCTTTTTCCATTTTACTGGTTTCCCAGAATCATTTTTCTTTTACATGATAATTCTTAAGAAGTTTTCTTTTCTTTAAGTAGTTTAAATAGTTTGTTAATAAGTTAGTTTCAATTTTATTAAGTGTTAATTAAATTTTCAGAATTGCTTGAACTGTTTTGGCTTCTTTATATTTGTCTTCGTTTGATAATATGATGTTGTTTGGGTTTAAGCCTCATACTATGAAGTTTCAGGCTTGGGCTGAATTCCTAAACGGGTCAGCCCAGGATCAAATTGACCCATTTTGGTTTGAGGTTTAGGGGGTAAAAACAGGGCGCTTGGGGAGTAATTTAGGAAGCTTAGGATAGGGGAATCTTGGGTAACTGATTTAGAAGCTTCTAGTAGAGGTCTTCTAGGAAATTTCAGATTTAACTTGATCCACAAGTCAAAAAATGAAGGACTAACTAGCAAAAGGAAAAATTAAGAAAGGTCTAAATTGCAAAAGCTAAATCCCTAGGGTTGCCCTAGTAACTTTCCTATAAAGGCATAGTTACTTGAGGCTGAAAAAAAATCGAAGAGCTGAAAATACAGAGAAAATAATTCTAAGAGCTAAAAGTCCTGAAAATCCAAAAGACTGAAAACTCTAGGAAAAATACTGTTTCATTGAGTCCTGTTGGTGATTTCTGAAATTTCTCCTAGTGTTAAAACAATTTTTGGGTAGCTGATAGCTGAAATGAATTGAAATCAAGTCTAGTTGAGGTCTTCTGGTTCATTGTTGTGTTTGAAGTTGATTTTCTAGACTGTTTTGCTTCACTTTCTGGGTTCATAACTGGTTGAAAACTATTAATTACTGCTCTGTAGTTGCTGATCCTTCATCTTTTACCTTTGTTTCTTCTAAATCCAGGTATCAATCCTAGCTCTCTTATGATGTAGCTCTCAATTTGGGGATGAAATAAAGCCGATGCTTACTTCTCATGTTTTTTTATGTGTTCATTCATCTGATTTGATGTAGTTCAGTTAGCTTCTATTGATTAGCTAAATTTTTGTGACGACCCAAAGGGTCATCACCTGTTTTCCTCATCTGTTCTGTGCTTCCGAGGCCTTGAAAACCTCATTTTCCATCGCCTCGATTTGCGTGCGTAGTCCGGGCGCATAGCCAAAAAATTTCTGTGTTGAAATATGTGAATTCTGTAAAACAATTTGAAGAATTTTGATATTATTATGATTATAGTTGACTTTGGTCAACATTTTTGGTAAACGGACCCGGACCCGAGATTGCACGGTCCCGGAAGGTTCGTAGAAAAATATGGGACTCGGGCATGTGCCCGGAGTCGAAATTCGAGGTCTAGAACCT
>MU765886.1:32196-50074 GCA_026770625.1 Nicotiana glauca | reverse complement strand
TGAATTTTATCCTTGATAAATCTACATTAGTGGTGGAGGTTCCTAACTAGGAAAAGAGTTTTATTTTTGGGTACTAGTGAGACCAACTCCACCCATAAGAAGAGATATTGGGATTTTCACCGAACGGGAGAAATATAATATCTCAGGTTCTTGTGTATTTAATAAAAGGATAATTTATTGCAAAAGGGGATATTGTGTATCCTAGAAATAGGAAGAACATAATATATGCCTTGAACTCATAGTATAATTATAAGGAGAATGGAAATCAATATCATATTTATTTTAATTAATGAAACTGCTTAAAACGGTTATTTTCCGAGTTTGATTACAGGTTGGTAGTCATGAATTTGACGAACTCCGATTGACTTGAAACTTGGTAGGTTCATCGAAAACGATCTAGTGAGAAAAACTCACTGCTAAGCAGTGAATCATGCTTTTTTTGGCATTTTGAGGTCGTTTAGATGAGTTTTCAGGCAGTTTATTAAATTGAATTTGTTATAAATATGAAAAATTATTCTTATATATCAGCTATATTTGTATTAAATCTGAAACATGATGGTTTAACTTGATATGATATATAGTAAGAATGCAAATCACATGGATTTAATCCTAAATACGCCAAAATAATTTATTCGAATTTGGTCTAGTTTTGGCGATCGTGAATTTCACAAGCTCCGAATGACCTGAAATTCGGTAGGATCATCAGAAACGATCATTTAAGAAGAACTCACTGCTATGCAGTGAATCGCATCGTATTTTGACGATTCAAGATCGTTTAGATGAGTTTTTCGAAGATTTGGCGGATTAAAATGTGATTTACATACAAAAAGTCATTCTTTCAATTATTTTACTTATGTCTAATCTGGAACATGATAACACATGTTAATTTGACATGAATTGGTATATGATAAGAATGTATGTCATATTTTAAATTCTTAAAAAATGCTTAAAATGGTAATTTTTCAAATTTGGTCGCAATTTTTGGAGATTCTGATTTTAACGATTTCGGATTGATCTGAAATTTGGTAGGTTTATCAGAAATAGCCCATAAACAATACTCACTGCTTGGCAATGAAAAACGTTAATGTTAGAATTTTAAGATTGTTTAAATGGGGTATTGAGCATTTTTTTTAATTATGGAACTTAATCATCAGAGAAAAGTTCGTGGTTGTGATAAAGTGGTGATGGGAATAAACCCCTATGGTCTTAATTTTTTTATTTATAGTGAGATAATAAATTTACGCGTTGACATTAGGTCTTTCTCCATATCGGATAAATTTATTATGAACTCACTGGCTATAGTTACTAGTTATTGATAACCTGTATTAACTCTCCATCTGAGCTTAAAGGGTTGAATCAATTTTGTAACTAAAATACAATCATGATTAAGTGGTGATAGAAATATATTTTTATGGTCTTCCACTATTAATTTCAAGTGAATAATAAATTTATGCGTTGACTTTAGGTCTTCTTCCATATCGGATAAATTTATTGTAAGCTCACTAGGTGAAATACTAGTAATTGATATCGTGTACTTACTCTCCATCTGAGTATACATGTGGATCAATGAACTAGAGCTATTAAAAATGATGTTTACTTGACTTAAATTAATAGTATACTCTCCATCTGAGTTGAGTCTGTTTTAATTATTGGAGTGAATAATCTGGCATTTCATATGTATGTTGCATGAGTAGTTCTTTTCCCATCGAAATTGCTATTCAAGATGCATGACATATATGTGTAGTGTGTTTTAAAATTTTTGTATTAAAAGTTATATACAATTGACTGAAAATAATAGTATGCTCTCCATCTGAGTTGGTTCTATTTATTTTTGGATTGTATAATTCTTGCATTATATAATATACTTTGCACGAATGATTCTTTTCCCATCGAAATTTATTATTCGAGATGCATGTATGTATATAAATATTGAATGCAGTCTGAATTTTACTATTCAGTGTTTTGACTTATTATGATCTATTTAATGTTTTTATCTCAACTCCACAATGATTTTATGCAATTTGTCGTATTACTTGTTAAAATTTTCTTTTAGTGATAAGGCATTAATTTTAAGGATGCAATATATGTACTTTTGTTAGAAGGAATTTAATTTCGGTTTCTGGGCAAAATAAGAGATGGATATTTGTTTTATTTTTCGAATAACTCTTGAGTTATTGAGCTTAATAAATATTTTATCTCTTGTGGTACATGAATGCATGACCTTGTTATTGTATATTGATGTCTCTCCTGAACAGAACAATATTAGTCTACCTCATAAGAGAATATGTTCTTCAAAATTGAGTAAGACTTATCTGTGCACTTTTGTCTAAGTCATATTAATCTGGATAAGATTTCAAGTTGGTCAAGTATGGATCTTAAGGTTCATTGAAAATAGAGGCACTAACAACTTGTGGATCCTGTTTGGAAGGAAATTTGACTAAAAGATGTTTCCCTTTAAAAGGAAATAAAACTAGTGATAAGCTAGAATGAATCCTTTCTGATTTGTATGGTTAAATGAACATACTCGTAAGAGATAGATTTGAGTATTTTGTGACGTTTCATAAATGATTACTCAAAATATTAATATATTTATTTGATGCACTATAAGTCTTAATGAATTAAGTAATTTAAGGTTTTTAAGACTTGAAACGGAGAAGCACCATAGAAATATATTAAGTTACTATAATTTGATTGTAGTGGCGAGCACATCTCTAAAAAGTTCTTTAGTTACATATCAAAAAAAGGGATTACATCTCAATTGACTACACCGTAAATTCCATAATAGAGTGGTGTAGTAGAAAGAAGAAATAAGTCTCTTTTGGACATGGATAGATTAATGACGTGTTATTCAGATTGTCTTATTTATTTTTGGAATATTTCCTATAAACTGCAAATTACATTCTGAATTTAGTTCTNAAAAGAAAACCCAACAGGTTTTGGAAAATGGTCTTAACCCTTAAAACTTGTGTTATAAATACATAAGGTTTTCCACTTAGAGGAGAGAGCACATGGTGGCTGAAATTTTAAGCCAAGTTTTCCTAGAAATTTCGCCCACACGAAATTGTTATTTTCGGTATTATTTTGGTAACACAGTAGAAGACCGTGGAACGTTCGAGGATCACGATTATGCGGTTGATGGAGATTCCATTGAGAAGTTATGGAACTGAAGGCTCACGTGGTAGAAGAANAACTGTGGACTGAATGTAAGCTCGGTCTGTGGCATGTTCAGATATAGGAGCATATGTGCTGAAAGGGAAAGCAAATATGTAAGTTGGAACTAAGAATGAATATGTGCATGTTTATTGAATATCCAAGAAAACGAATGGAGTTTTATTTCATTGTCCAAAAGAAAATAAGGCAAATTGACGTTCAAGAACATCAAAACCCAAAAATCGGAATTGACGTTCCATTGCATTTGAGTAGTGGGAGAACGTTAATAGACATAATATGCCTTTATCGAGTGGGAGTGATGTTTGAACAGTGAACACTATAGTAAGAAGTCACTAATATTTCAATGCCATAAGGTAATGAAGGTAATATTAGTAGTACTTCGTCGTAGTGGGAGAAAGCTAAAGAAAATCATAGTTCGGTGTACATTCTTGGGATAGTTTCGGTAACAGGATCCCTGAAGAGTTTAATACCAAACTAGATAGTTACGACAAAGCACTACTGGACAAATATTGCATCAGATATAACTTGGCAAGATTCTTTAACAAAACCTTATTTGGTGAAGACTTTTAATAGTCATGTAAAAGAATGCCTGAGAAAGTTGTAGATGCATGGTTATGAGTCTAAGTGGGAGATTGTTGGGGCATATACTATTAACCATGCATTTGGATATAGTATATTCTAATAATTATCATGGTTAAAAGTCTAAGTGGGAGATTGTTGGGATATATACTATTCACCATGGGTTTGGTTTAGATATAGTATTTATTATGAAACAATTGTTTATTCAGTTTTAATAAAGTTTTAAATAGATCATATATTAGTCTGTGTCCTTTGCTTATATAGTAGATGATTTAGTGTATAGAGTTTAGCTTATACACGGAAGATTAAATCATCGGTTCTTATAAGTATAAAGTTTGAGTTCACAATCTAATGATGGAATTGGACAAACCATTAGGAATGATTGTAGCACAAGATTAAATATAATTTATCTTGATTATGGGAATGGTTTAATTCCAACTTCTTGTGCTAGTACATTTTGTATGTATTGAACGGACCAAGTAGAGATAAGTATTTTATACTAACTTAATAAAATAAACTCTCTAGCCATTAAATGTACTTATACTCTTAATCTTGATATAATTATTATTAGTTGTGTATATTATTATTGTTTTGAATTATTAAAAGGCGAGATTCTTTCGTGGGTCAATATGCCTGGTAAATTGGATAATAATAATGTACATTGGCGAAGTAATAGTTAGTTGATGGAATCCATGTCTCGGTTTAGAGATTGATGATACACCTTTATGAAAGCTTATAAGTTTTCATGTGTAAACCCGGCCGGTGGATTTTGTATCCGACACATGAAATAAGTTAAGCGAAAGTCTAAAGGAAATAATCAATAAATTAAATCGTCAGTAATTTAATTTAATTGATTAGTATCTGAATCTTAACATGGGGAGTTAAATAAGATTTAATGGATGAATTTCGAAATTGGATAAGGAGTGCAATTACGAATTTTTAGTGGAATAATTTGTAATTAATTATGGTAGATATTAATTTCGAAAATTAGTAATTAATTCCATAATTGGAGCCTTGTTAATTAAATTCTGTGGTCCCTACTGTGCCTAAATAATAGGAAATAAATGAATCATTTTTCTGGTGGAAAAGAAAACCCAACAGGTTTTGGAAAATGGTCTTAACCCTTAAAACTTGTGTTATAAATACATAAGGTTTTCCACTTAGAGGAGAGAGCACATGGTGGCTGAAATTTTAAGCCAAGTTTTCCTAGAAATTTCGCCCACACGAAATTGTTATTTTCGGTATTATTTTGGTAACACAGTAGAAGACCGTGGAACGTTCGAGGATCACGATTATGCGGTTGATGGAGATTCCATTGAGAAGTTATGGAACTGAAGGCTCACGTGGTAGAAGAAGTATGTTCACGCTTCAAGAGGTAACCCGTGAAATCCCGTTTATGCTAGTTGTCTAGATTACATGTGATTTTGATATTGGGATTGCTTCCGCTGCTTATTATAATCCATCAATGAGAGGCCGTTCACAGCAGAGGATTCAACCAGCAGAGCTTATCCTCCACTGATGTTCTTTGAATGCGATGAGATGCCTCCTGAAGGATACAAGTTCAACGGCGGCTGGAAGCTTACTACTGTAAGTTCCTCCTCCAGTTTCATAAATTCCTATTCCACTAACTAATGTCCTTTTTTAACAGCCAATGATGTTTTCATATAGGACATGGGTGAGGCTATCGACAATGTGAACTTGGTGAACGACAAAGTTTAAGGCCAAGCTTGATCTGTATGGCAATAAGCCTAAGGTGGATAACACAAAGGGAAAGTTTATGATTCACCAAGCAAGAACATGTTTTAATCCCCTGTGTTTAGGAAAAATAACTTGCACTATGCAAAGATGTTGAATCGTTTGTTGAATTTGCTCGTTTAATGCAGTTTTGTAGGTTTATTGGTTGCAACTACTTTAACCACTCACATCAATTGTGACTGTGTTGGAAGCAGAGGCGAATCTAGGATTTAAGTTTTTTGGTTTTAACCTTTAAGGTTTTTAGCATTGCACCAATTGTCTTTTTAAAGTTGTGAGTTCATATATATTGCAATATTAATAAATTTTTACATATAAATTTACCTCTGCATCAAAAGTATTGGGTTCAATTAAACCCAGTGCAAATACATTGCATCCGCCTCTGGTTGGAAGCTGATTGTGATTTGCTTGAAACTATTTGAAAGAGGATTTTAATGGAAGGTGGCCTGATTTTTCTGATAATTGAAACCATACAGAACAAAAAGATTGCTCCATTTAACAGAGGAAATATGAGAAAGAACAGTGATATTATACAAGAATTTCAATGTCAAACAATATTTATGGTACCTGAAACTCAAAAAAAAAGAAAGACAATATAATACTAACTTCTCTCTGTTCTGCTGCAAAACATGTATCCTAGTTGGTGGCAAATTAATAAGATCAGTCAATGATCACCAAAATACATAAAAGAGAGGTTCTGAGATGAATTTCTTAAAATTTATTAAGAAAAGAAAAGGACCTAAATTTAAGTTTATGCAGTTAACTACGAAAATTTAAATTAAGTTAGAAATAAAAGCTGATTACTTTCATCGTTCTCGTACGAACGTGCTCTAAATTTCATACAAGCATACGGAAAGGTAAATGTTACTTCATAATTAGAGATCTAACAGGGCAAAATTTTGAAAATCAAGATCGGCCTTTTCCAGGCTATAAGGATTCATAGTTTAGAATGGCATGTTGCAACCCACAAAATTGAATTCCATCAGATTTGGAGTCAGCATTTTGATTTGCTCCAAATTCATCCAATGTAATAAACTAATTTTAGATCCGTGATGAAAGGGCATGTACTAATTAATCTTTGCAATTTGTTGGTGCTATTATCAATTTCAAAATTGCAGCTCCATAGCGACAATTTAGTCAGCGTTTTACCTGCATAAATAGTATCAGGAACGTTATAGTAGAGTCCCCCTGAGTTAATTTCAAGCTCTCTAACATTATGTTTAATTGCCACGTTCATCCATCGATCTAAATGCGAAGCCAATTCTGGATGACGAAGCTGCCGAAGGATGAATGAATCGATGCTTAGTTTTTCCTTGACATGAGGTTCAAGGGAATCATCGACGAATTTGACAAATTTCTCCAATGACCTGAAACTGTTGTGGCTGCACTGATTGAACATCAGGTCAGGTCTCAAAGTCCAAAGGCGATTCCATGTCTTGGACAAGACACAAGTTTGAGCTGCCTCTTTTAGATTGTAGCGGCCAACCCCGCGTATGATGTAATATATGATGTGCTCAGGCAACTCTGTTATTCTGTCCATGACATCACCTGTTTCCGCCATCTTAAGTAAATAAAAAAGAAATGTTTGCAAGCTTTATAAGAAGTGCAAACTAACTAATACATATATATATATTCAGATAACAACTTGCCATTCCTCGTTGGAGTTGGATTTGGTCACAACTTTCCATTCCTCGTTGGACATGGAAATTATACTTTCATTCCTTTTCGGGACATTAGCCATTCTAGTAGTAGAACTAAATTAAACCTTTTATGTTCTTGGAATCGAAGGTTCATATATTATAAACAAAATTATCATTTAATTGTTTATTTACTGAATTTAGAGTAACTAGCCATCATTAATTTCTTTTAATCATGTATAGTCCACTTGTTTGGTAAACAAATTAAACTTAGACATCTGATGCATAAATAATAAAATATTAATGTAATTCGATCGATTCGCATCAAACTCTCTAAAAAATCTCAAAAGTCAAAGGCCCCAGAGTTGGATCCTATTTGCTTGTCACGACTCCAAACCGGACACGATCGTGACTCGTGATGGCGTCTCTCGTGAAGACAAGGCCAGCCGACACAATTTCCCAAGTGAACCATTTTCCATTAAAAGTTATTTTTATACCATTTATAAACAATTAATCTCATAATGAACATTTAAAAGAAAAATGCGGAATAATTACACAAGCCCGACAACGGGGTGTCACTAGTCATGAGCATCTACCAAGGTCTGAATACAACAAAAACAGTAAAATGTACTAAGTACAGAAATGAAAATGAGAGGAAGGAAGCGGTGCTGCGAATGTCGTGCAGCCACCTTGCTAAATCTGATGACTCCGCATCTGAGCAACCAACATTCGCTACCGGGTTCCGAAATACCTGAATCTGCACACGAGGTGAAGGGAGTAATGTGAGTACTCCAACCCAGTAAGTAGTAAGAGTAAATAAAGACTGAGTAGTAAGAAATCACGTATACCACATCATGACACCACATAGGATACCGCATGTTTCCAAAAAATAGGGTACAAATCAAATCACTTCGTTACATTACACTTCCATCTTCAGTAAATTCCTTTAGAAAATATCTTTCTAACCTTTCTCATAGAGGTTTGATGAAATATATATATATATATATATATATATATATATATATATATATATATATATATATATATATATATATATATATATATATATATATATATATATATATATATATATATATATATATATATATATATATATATATATATATATATATATATATATATATATATATATATATATATATATATATATATATATATATATATATATATATATATATATATATATATATATATATATATATATATATATATATATATATATATATATATATATATATATATATATATATATATATATATATATATATATATATATATATATATATATATATATATATATATATATATATATATATATATATATATATATATATATATATATATATATATATATATATATATATATATATATATATATATATATATATATATATATATATATATATATATATATATATATATATATATATATATATATATATATATATATATATATATATATATATATATATATATATATATATATATATATATATATATATATATATATATATATATATATATATATATATATATATATATATATATATATATATATATATATATATATATATATATATATATATATATATATATATATATATATATATATATATATATATATATATATATATATATATATATATATATATATATATATATATATATATATATATATATATATATATATATATATATATATATATATATATATATATATATATATATATATATATATATATATATATATATATATATATATATATATATATATATATATATATATATATATATATATATATATATATATATATATATATATATATATATATATATATATATATATATATATATATATATATATATATATATATATATATATATATATATATATATATATATATATATATATATATATATATATATATATATATATATATATATATATATATATATATATATATATATATATATATATATATATATATATATATATATATATATATATATATATATATATATATATATATATATATATATATATATATATATATATATATATATATATATATATATATATATATATATATATATATATATATATATATATATATATATATATATATATATATATATATATATATATATATATATATATATATATATATATATATATATATATATATATATATATATATATATATATATATATATATATATATATATATATATATATATATATATATATATATATATATATATATATATATATATATATATATATATATATATATATATATATATATATATATATATATATATATATATATATATATATATATATATATATATATATATATATATATATATATATATATATATATATATATATATATATATATATATATATATATATATATATATATATATATATATATATATATATATATATATATATATATATATATATATATATATATATATATATATATATATATATATATATATATATATATATATATATATATATATATATATATATATATATATATATATATATATATATATATATATATATATATATATATATATATATATATATATATATATATATATATATATATATATATATATATATATATATATATATATATATATATATATATATATATATATATATATATATATATATATATATATATATATATATATATATATATATATATATATATATATATATATATATATATATATATATATATATATATATATATATATATATATATATATATATATATATATATATATATATATATATATATATATATATATATATATTTATATATAGTGAAAGTGATGAAAATCGTAATCAGCCCCTCAGGCAATCATAGTTCGTTTACAGCCCCTCGGCATAACAGAAATTCACAGCCATTTCATAACTTAAAAACTTCAGTTTAAATGAAAGTTATTTCAGACATTTGTTCAACTTTTTTTCCAATACAGGCTCAGTCTAAGGATGAGTGAAAGCAGTAATTAATCAACATGTTCAATAGAAACTCACTTTAAAGAAGAGTGAAAAATAGTAAGTTCATAAACTGGCCCTTCAGGTAAAGCATCACTCATGTACATGTATATATACAGCCCCTCGGGCAAGCCTCTCAGTCACTCATGACTCAACTCTTACCAATCAGTGCTTACACTCAGCACTCACACTCAATAGGTACCATATAGTAATCGATGCGGCGTGCAGCCCGATCCGTATATCGCTGCGGCGTGCAGCCCGATCCATATATATAGTCGACTGCACTCACTGGGGGTATGCAGACTCCGGAGGGGCTCCTACAGCCCAAGCGCTATATCGCTGCGTCGTGCAGCCCGATCCAACATATCGCTGTGGCGTGCAGCTCGATCCAACATATCGCTGCGGCGTGCAGCCCGATCCATATACATATCGTTGCGGCGTGCAACCCGACCCATATACATATATAAAAATATATTGATGCGGAATGTAGCCCGATCCAATCCTTATAACCAGGCCCTCGGGCTCTTTCTCAGTCATTAACCTCACAATTAGACTCTCAGTCTATCTTAGTCACTAACCCCACGATCACTCGGACCATCAGTAAAATGGGGAACTCAGCCCAAATAGTTTTCACATGTTTAAGAAATATAGTGATAAAATCAGATTTTAACAATAAACAGGTAAGACATGACTGAGGATATGCTTTCAAAATAAATAGAGTGAGGAAAAATAGTGAAAGTACCCCTAAGGGTCTCGGCAGGTCGGCACAAGGCCCCGAACATGGCATACAACCCAAAATATAATATAAATCTCTAGAACATGGACTATCATAAGATTTCAAATGAAATATGCGACTTAACAGTCGTACGGGACAGACCAAGTCACAATTTCGAACGGTGCACAACTCCACGCTCTCCATTTAGCGTGTTTGTCACTTCAAAGTAACACAACGATGTGTAATCCGGGGTTTCAAACCCTCAGGACAGTATTTACAAATATTACTTACCTCAATCCGAGAAAAATCCTACTCTGCAATGCCTTTGCCACTCAAATCGGCCTCCAAACGTCCCGAATCTGGTCAAAATTAACTCGATTCAGTCAATAAAAATTATAGGAATTAATTCCATATGAAATTCTATATTTTTCATTAAAATTCCGAAATTGCACTAAAAATTCCCCCGTGGGACCCACATCTCATAACCCGACAAAAATTATGGAATATGAACCCCTATCCAACCACGAGTCAAACCATACAAATTTTATCAAAATCCGACAACAATTCGGCCTCCAAATCATCAAATCTTATTTTCAAATTCCTAGGCCCAAATTCCCGATTTACACCTCAAAAATACGTAATCTAGCCGAGATATTCAATGATAATTGAATAACATTGACTAACAATGATCACAAGGGACTTACCTCAAGATTTTCCGTGATTTCTCGCTCAAAATTGCCCAAAATCCGAGCTTGGAAGTCAAAAAAATGACCAAACCCGGACTGCTGGAATTAAATCTGTCCAGAAATTTTCTGTACTGTTCACGTATGTTATTGTTCATGCTACTGTATACGCCTACTGTTCACTGCTACTATATACGGCTATTGATCATGAATACTGTTCAAGGCTACTGTTCATGCTGTTGTGAAAAAATGCAGCAACTTTTCTTAAATCTAAATCGATCCGTTAACCTTTCGAAATCTACCCAAGACCCTCGGGACCTCAATAAAATACACCAACAAGTTCTAATGCATCATACGAACTTATTCGAAATCTCAAATCACATCATAAAATGCTAAAACCGTGAATCACACCCCAATTCAAGCCTAATGAAACTAGTAACGTCCAACTTCTATATTCGATGCAAAAACCTATCAAATCAAGTCCGATTGACTTCAAATTTTGCACACAAGTCATAAATGACATAACAAAGCTATGAAAATTTTCAGAACTAGATTCCGACCCCGATATCAAAAAGTCAACCCTCGGTCAAACTTTCCAAAAATCTTCTATTTCCCAACTTTCGCCAAAATGCGCCGAGTTATCCTACCGACTTCCAAATCCAAATCCGAACATGCGCCTAAGTCCGAAATAACCATACGAAGCTATTAAAATCATCAAAATTCCAATCCGGGGTTTTTGTCTCAAAAGTCAAATCTCCAGTCAAACTTGAGAAATCTTTAGCCTTAGATTTCTAGATTCCATTAAATGGCGATAATTTGATCTAGGGTCCTCCGAATTCAATTTCGGACATATGACCAAGTCCCAAATTACGATATGGAACTACCAGAATGGTTAAAACTTTTATCCGGGTTCGTTTGCTCAAAATGTTGACCAAAGTCAACTTAGATGAGTTTTAAAGCTCTAGTTCACAGTTTAATTAAAGGTGTTAATCGGGCAGGGCTGACCCGCTAAACAATCCGGTTCAACCCGGGTCAGCCCGGTCCAGCCCATTACTGTAGAAAAAATTGTGGGTTGGGATGGGTTGGGCGAGGGGCGGGTAACCAAACCCGCTACAACCCGTTAAGCCCTTAACGGGTTCTTAACGGGCTACAGCTCGGTTCAGCCCGTTAACCCGTAATCAGTGCTTTATATACTTATATGAAAATTGGAGCAACTGAAATTCCTGATAGTAAGACTTGTATTTCTAATCTGCACAAATTTTTATAAATTTTGTATAATTATTATGCTAACATTGTTGATGCTTCTTCGGTTGTAGATGCAAATATTCCTTCAACTAATACTTCAAAATCTGGAACAAATTTGGAAGATGATGATAATGTTCAAGATTATTTGATTTGGTCTACACTAGGAGAGCATCAACAAACCAGTAGCCGAAATATTGATGAACTCCAATTCTACTTGCAAAGTCATCGGAGCCCCTCATAAAGGATTTTCTACCTCTGAGTTGGTGGAGGAGCAACTCAAATCAGTTTTCTATTCTTTCGGCCATGGCTCGAGACGTTCTAAATGTGCCTATTTCAACAGTCGCATCAGAGAGCGCATTTAGCCAAGCAAGACAGCAGCTAGGAGATACCTGTCATTCATTGGGCAGCAACGCTTTGGAAGTTTTAGTGTGCTTCAGAGATTGGATTAGATCTGTCACGACCCGGATTTTCCACCATCGGGATCATGATGGCGCCTACTCGTGGTAGCTAGGCAAGCCAATTTACTCACCGTTTTCATAAATAAAACCATCCTGTCGTCAATTTAATAACATAAATAATAATAATAACTGCAGAAGTCTGCTTCTATAAAGTTGAAGTAAATATGAAATACTCAACATAAATCCTCTACCCAAGATGTGGAGTCACTAACTCACGAACCACTAAGAAGAAACTACATATAATGGTCTGAAAGAAAATATAACAGTTGTCTGTCTCGACACAATGAGACTACAGTATAAAGAAAAGCATAAGAAGAGACGCCGGGCCTGCGGACGCCTGCAAGCTACCTCAGTCTCGTAGTAATGAAAATCCTGCTATCGAACTACTGCTGCTGCTGCTCAAAACCTGGACCTGTGCAAAAACGCACAAAAGTGTAGTATCAGCACAACCGACCCCATGTGCTGGTAAGTGCCCGACCTATCCCGGCGAAGTAGTGACAAGGCTAGGACCAGACACTCACATAAACCTGTACAGTTCTATTTACATATGTACCACAACAACAGAAATATTGAACTAAACAAATAACAGGGAGGGAACATATTATGGGGATCACAAGTGAATATATATAATTCATCAGTGAAACAGAAACAGAGCGTAACAATATTTATCACAAAATAAGAAATTCAATAGTTGCACGGCATCACCCTTCGTGCTTTTACTCTCCTTCTCACCCAAACAATCATATAAAAATGCACGGCATCACCCTTCGTGTTTTTCCTCACATAACTCTCATTTTATGGAACAGAATGACCCTTCGTGCGAATATAATTAATAATGGCACGGAATGTTCTTTCGTGCATAAAGAGTTAAAACATGGCACGGAATGACCCTTCGTGCAAATATAATCAAAAATGGCACGAAATGACCCTTCGTGCAGTCTCACTCTTCCTCACCCAAACAGCAGCCACAACCAAACGGGCAGGAAGAATAAATAAATAATAAGTATTATCCCGACAAGGGAGTAACAACAATAACAAGAAGGTCCCGGCAAGGGAACAATAATATAACTTTCACAACCCGGCAAGGGTTCAGTAATTTAACCATCCCGGCAGGGGATTAATAATAGTTCCTTTCAATACTCTCAACTTCCATTCAATAATATTCATCATTTGAGCCAACGCTCCAAAATATCAATATTTCACCATTTATTCTCGAACTCGTCACATTCGTAGCAAATCATACTTTTAGCTTAGGAGAGTTCCACATTAATTCAAGATATGTACAACAACGACTCACGGTCATGCTAGACTCCGGTGTATAGACACTCGTCACCATGCCTATACACCGTACTCGATCATGTAGCAATTAGCAATTTATTATACTCTAATCCTATTCCCTCAAGCTAGGATAGATCAAACACTTACCTCAAAGCCTTGAAGTCCGCTTAACCTTCAACTATTGCTTTACCTCGTGATTCACCCTCCAACTCGCTCGAATCTAATCACAATTTGTTCAATTACTTTAATAAACACTATATGAATTAGCTTGAATGCGTAAAAATAGTTTTCCCAAAGTTTTACTCAAAAGTTCCCAAAACGCCCCCGGGTCCACGTGATCAAAACCCGAGGATCGAATTAAAACTTGATTACCCACTCCCCCATGAACTCAGATATGTGATTTGTTTTGAAATCGGACCCCAAATTGAGGTCCAAACTCCCCAATTTTAGGAACCCTAGTTCTACCCTAAACTCCCAAATTCCCCCCATTAAAATCCTTGTTTTGAAGCTGAAATTATGTTTAAAGATATTAAGGAGTAAAGAAAATACAGTGGAAGTCACTTACCAATCGTTTTGAAGAAGAAGAATTGTTTGGAAAATCGCCTATGATGTTTTAGGTTTTGAAAAAGTGTAAAATAGCTGAAATTCTCGGGTTTTGTATACTTTTCTGGGAGCTGGCGCGGACCGCACAAAAATGCCATGCGGCCGTGCCGAAAAAGGAAAGAAAATGCACTCTCTGAACCTAGCCAGCGCGGACCACACTGTTTTGGTGCGCCGCCGTGCTGGTCAAACGCGACCCATCACCCCTCTGAATCTGGCCACGCGGGCCGCATAGAATTGCATTGTGGCCGCGTGGCTTCCAGCGCGGACCGCGCTGTTTTGGTGCGCGGCCGCGCTGGTTGAGCTTAAACCAACGCCTTCTCTGAACCAGTCCACGCGGACCGCATAGAAATGCATTGCGGCCGCGTGAGACCTGCTGTACTGCAACACCTGATATTTTTAAGCTAAGGCCTCTCGGGACCTACTCAAAACTCACCCGAGCCCTCGGGGCTATAAATCAATTATATACATTGACTCAAAGTCATCATACGAACTTGCTCGAGCGATCAGATTGCTAAAATAACATCAAATTCAATGAATTAAACCCCAAGATCATCACTTCTCATTTTCCTTAATAACTTTTCAGAAAACAATTTAATGGAGAAATTCTTTTACTCAGGTTCTAGACCTCGGATTTCGACTCCGGACACATGCCCAAGTCCCATATTTTTTTACGGACCTTCCGGGACCGTCCAATCTCGGGTCCGGGTCCGTTTACCAAAAATATTGACTAAAGTCAACTATAGTCATATTAATGTCAAAATTCTTCAAATTTTTCACAGAATTCACCTATTTCAACATAAAAATTTTCGGCTACGCGCCCGAACTGCGCACGCAAATCAAGGCAATATAAAATGAGGTTTTCAAGGCCTCGAAAGTACGAAACACATGAGAAAAACAGGTGATGACCCTTTGGGTCGTCACAAGATCAGAACGGCGAAATCAAGGGCGTGACGAGGTAGATGAAGAGGAAGACCAAGAAATTGGAGATATAATGATTTATGGTACCGATTATAATACTGAAAACCAAGAACCTCACATTGACATGGAAGAGCTTTCAAAGATGATGCAAAACATATGATTTACTATTTCTTCTTTTTTTTTTTTTTTTAACAATTGTTGTAAACTTTTAATTTGCAAGTTCAAAAATTTTAAAAATCAAAAAGGAACTTGCAAATTAATGTGAAGTATTATACTATTCAATAAAAATATCAAAGTTACTTAAATATTGTGAATTTTTTATATTACATATTAGTCTTATTCAATATTTTTTACATAGACACTTACTTTCTATTTTCAAATTTAGAATTTTTTAGTTTGTTCTATTAATTCTAAATTTTTTATATTGCATACTAGTCTTATTCAATATTTTTTATATAACACTTACTTTCTATTTTCAAATTTAGAGTTTTTTAATTTGTTCTTTTAATTCTAACCCATAAAAGTCCAATTCTAATCTTTAATTTTAACCCTTAAAAGTTTCAATAATATTGAAAAAGAAATATATATATATATATATATATATATATATATATATATATATATATATATATATATAGCCCGACCCGCCCGAACCCGTACGGGCCATATAGAATCCGAAAAATCCCAGCCCGTCACCAACCTGTTAACCCCAGCCCGATAATAGTGTGCCCCGAAATCGAACAGGCTGACGTTTTTTTTGTCCAACCCGTCCTAGCCTGCCCGATTAACACTTTTAAGTTTAATTTATTTTTCACATAAAAATCTTCCAAAAAATTATACAGACTGTGCATGCAGGTTGAGGAATTATTGATAGTGCTTTTCAAGATCTTAAAACACCAAGATGATTATTTAATTTAAAGATGACATTTTGGGTTATCAGATTGCTACTGGCGACTTAATACCCTTCTGGTCACCAACAAAAGCTAGCAATTTTTTTTTATATTTTATTTATGGCTAAAGCGATCATAAAACTTTTCTTTCAATCACATGTTTGCCAAAGTTAAGGCTTAAATTTAAAAATACTAATGTAGAAGGTAATTGTATTAAAATAATTGAAAATAAGCTGGAAAGAAATGCGTAATATTCAAATTACATGGTACTGGTTTCTCAGCCAAATGTAAGACGTTAAATTTATGCTTAATTTGTCAACAAAAAAAACAACATTTTCCTAATATATTGGCCGTAGTTTATGGGGGTACTTGAGACTTGGAAAGATGGAAGTTATACAGGTTGGCCCACTTTCTAAAATTTGGAAAATAATTCCATGCCCTGAAAAGTGAAGGAATTCGTTTCCTTTCTTGAGGAAAAGTTCAACTATTCAAAGGGTCTTATATTTTTATTTAATTGAAAAGAGGTATTAATTTCTTTTCTCTCTTTTACCGGCGTGATTTATATCTCTGCGTAATTGGTTTTTTCCCTTCCGTTTTCTCCATTATATGTTAGACTTCAATTATTGCTTTACTTGATTTAGGCTAGGTGGGATAGCCAAGCCATTCCCTTTTCTTTCGGATAGCAGGTTGGGCAAAATCACTAAAGAAAAAAGTCTATTCAATTAGCAAAAAAAAAAAGAGAGAAGGATTCGAACCCTCGATAGTTCTTTGTTAAAACTATACCGGTTTTCAAGACCGGGGCTATCAACCGCTCAATCATCTCTCCGAAAGACTATTTTCATTTTATTCCTCCGAATAAAACATGGCCATAGGGGTGGATACCCCCACTATCTGTAGAAAGATCTC
>MU765886.1:1155-22012 GCA_026770625.1 Nicotiana glauca | reverse complement strand
ATTTGAATTATTAGTTAATCTATAATAATTGCTTACAAATTATATTATTTAAAATTTTATGGAATTTTTTTAATTATGAAAATTACAAATTAATAAAATAAAAGGTGAAATTTATTTAATGAAAATTAAAAAATAAAATTAAAATAAAAGATAATAATATAATATAGAAGAAAGAGAAGAATATAAAAAAGTTTGGGGGAAAAAATGGGGGAATGATTGGAGTAAGTTGTCCCCAAAATGGGGACAAGATTGGAGATGACCTTAGTAGATGATTAACTTTATACATTACAATGTCAAATATATTTTTCTTTCACTCTTTTACTGTAATCCTCAAATTGTTAAGATATAGTTCATGTTCTTTTGACAAGTTATAAATAACAGAGTTCAAAACTTGAAAGTCCAACGCCTTATATAATTCACCTCTAAAAAAATTTAAAGAAACAGAATATTAACATAGTTAATTATGGCATGTGAATAAATAACAAAAAAATAACAACACCAAGTAAAATGCTCATATACACATCAAATGTCAAAAAGTCAAAAATTGAAGAAGAGAAAAACTCAATATTTATTTTTTATGCTTATAAGAGCATTTTCGCATGGTTTATTTTTACTAGCTAGTACAACTTTTTAGGCTTAGAAAATTACCTAATCCCTTCCTTCCAATTTATGTGAATCTGTTTGACTGGACACGGAGTTTAAGAAAAAAATAAAGACTTTTGGAATTTGTAGTCCTAAACAAGTTCAGATGGGGCCCAGAGTATTTGTGTGGTTATAAAAGCTTCTCATTAAGGGTAGAGTTGTAAATTTAAGTTAAATTGTTACCAAATTTAAAAATGGTTCATTCTTTTTGGAACGGACCAAAAAGGAAATAGGTTCACATAAACTGGAACGGAGGGAGTATTGATCACGCCACACTATGCCTTATAAAAAGGACAATGCGGTCGTTGCAAATATAATCTGGTTTACAAGTCCGGAGTCGAATCTNACTAGCGATTAAAGCGCAAACTCAACTAAAGTGCAGTAAATTAGAGTATAATAATCGACTAAAATACGTAATTATATCCTATCATCAAGTATTATATATGAGAATAAGGACTGAGCTAGAGACCACATTATAAATTTGGCCGAACCAATTAATTTCGGTCCAAACTCTATATTTATCTTAAATATTTATTTAATATATACAAGTTATTAATTTAAAATTCAATAACTTAAAAGAAATATAATTCTCACAAATTCAAATCCTAACTTTTCCTATTCAGCTTAGATAGGCATGTTTTTCTAATTATGAAGAGGGTTGATAGAAATCATAATGTGTAGCATATATTTTTATGCATGAATTTACTCATTTAACTATCGTTTGTCATATGTACATTCTCATCTTATTAAAATACTTAACTATAGTACTCGAGTTGATATGACTTATAATTAGTTAATTCATATAAATAGAGATGTCACTAATATTTTATCGGAGACTAAAGCTCCTTTATTTCTCTCTGATCGTTGGAATAGCCAGTCTTGATAGATATTCTCAACCAATCTTCTTTCATTTATTCGGTACTTCCATCATCTGTGTCATTCTAATTGATATTAAAAAAAAACTCCACTTCCGTGTGTATAATATTTGTGCTTAATTCACTATATTAGTATCACTTTCTAAACATTAAATAGGGATTTTAGACACTAATAATGTTGAATACGTACACTTTTTGCACCAATAATTCACCATTCTACACACCCACTCACTTGCCTACTCCTATATAAGTGAGTTTGTTCCTCCTCTCAATTCTCACTTGAAACTAGAGTTAACTTATATATTCTTCAAAGCTAGCTGCAGAAAGGCAAATATGAAGTTTCTGCTAGAAATCAGTGCTAGTTTGAGCTACATTGCCACCATGGAGCCAAACGATGGAGTAGATGATGAATAAATTCCACATTTATTTAAAGTTAGATTATATGTTTCATAGATTTCCATTTGGTGTATATGAAGATTAAGTAATCTTACTTTCTATTTTTCTGTTTTTTGTTTCACCTTTGCTGCCAAAATTGCCAGGAACTGTCGAAAAAACAGTGCGTCTATATCAGCGAGAGTGTCCAGCACAGCCGTGACACAATTAACCATATTATAAGGGTAAAACATGTTGGGCACATGTCCATGTTGTCCAGCCAAAGGCCCAATAGCCTAATCCTATTCTCTTTTGGTTTCCAATCCTATTTGAAATTGGATTCGGTTTATTCCTATTTTGAGTGGGTTTTGGCTTTAAGAGAAAGCACCACTCATGATCTATAAATAGGACAACCTTGGAGAATAATTCTATGCTCATTGATATAAGTACTTTGAAAGACTTAAGCACATAAGAGTGGGTTTTGAGAGAGTTTTCATCAAGAAAGAAGAGAGAAGAAAATTATTTGTTTTGCTGCAGATTTTTATTCCGACCAACCAACTTCAAATCACGTTTTTTCGATTCGTTAACCGTTGGATTGGGCTGAAATTTTGACTGAGTGTTCGTAACATCTTGGTCTTGGATTTGAACAGTGAGATCGGATTTGGAGGCTGCATCTGATTTCGAGCCTCGAACAGCAGCTTTGTTTTGTGGATTATACTCTTTCTTCAATTAACTAGTTGTTGCTCTTGTTGCTATTGTTGCTCTGTGTTTGGCCCTTGTTGTGTAGCCAATTTGGAGAACTTTTGTAACCCTCTTATTGTTATAGTGGAGCTTTTTGGATCTTTGTGATCCCGTGGTTTTTACCTTCGATTTGAAGGGTTTTCCACGTTAAAATTTGGTGTTCTTTATCTTCTTTATTTTCGGGTTTGCCTCTTCCTCGACATAACAGTGGTATCAGAGCCTTGGTTATTTATCCTGATTATTACGGAATGGAGGCGAATATGAGCAAGATGGTATGTTTAAATGGGAGAAATTATAATATTTGGAGAAGCAAGATGAAAGACTTGTTGTTCGTGAAGAAGATGCATCTACCCATTTTTTCAGCTCATAAACCGAGAGTATATCCGATGAAGACTGGGATTTTGAGCACCAACAAGTATGTGGATATATACGGCAATGGGTTGAAGATGGTGTTCGCAACCATATTGTGAACGAGATACATGTGAGATCATTGTGGGAAAAGCTAGAGACTCTTTATGCTTCAAAAACCGGGAACAACAAATTATTTCTGCTAAAGCAATTGATGACCTTTAAATACAAGGAAGGTAGCCCTATCTTTGATCACATAAATTATTTTCATGGCGTCCTTGATCAGCTATCTGGAATGGGGGTTAATTTTGATGATGAGATACAAGGACTTTGGCTTCTTAATACTCTGCCAGACTCTTGGGAAACTCTTCGTGTTTCTTTGACAAATTCAGCTCCTGGAGGTAAGGTGACTATGGAATATGCCAAGAGTGGTGTGTTGAACGAGGAAATAAGGAGAAAATCTCAGGGTTCATCCTCACAAGCAGATATCTTGGTTACAGAAGACCGGGAGAGAGATAGAACAAGAGGCTCAAGGAATAGAGGTAAAAGAAGAAGCAAGTCAAGGTCCAAATACTATAATGTTACATGCAACCATTGTGGCAAGAAAGGACACATCAAAAGGTTTTGCCGCAAGTTGAATCAAAACACTAGAGAAGGAAAGAAAGTTGAAAATAACGAGAACAATGTTGCTGCTATTGTTCGGGATGACCTTCTTTTTGCTTATGATGAAAACGTCATCAATTTGGTATCCCATGAGACGAGCTGGATAGTAGATTCTGGAGCTACCTCACATGTCACACCAAGAAAAGATTTTTTCTCATCTTATACTCATGTTGATTCTGGAGTGTTAAAGATGGGCAATGCCAGTGAAGTTAAGGTGTTTGGTGTTGGCAAAGTCTGTTTGAAAACTAATAATGGTTCAACGTTAGTTCTTCAATATGTCAAGCATGCTCTAGAATTTCCTTTCAATTTGATCTCCGCAGGAAGATTAGACGATGAAGGTTACCATAATGCTCTCTTTAACGGCCAATGGAAGCTCACCAAGGGCTCGTTAGTAGTGGCTCGAGGAGGCAAGTCTGGTCAATTATATGTGACACAACGCTCTATTCTTAATGACTCAATAAATCTGGTGGAAAGTGATAGTTTGTCAGAATTGTGGCATCGAAGATTGAGTCATATGAGTGAGAGAGGGATTACGTGATTGGCTAAGAAAATTTTGCTTTCTGGAGTAAATCTAGCAAAGCTGCAAAGGTGCATACATTGTTTAGCTGGTAAACAGAAAAGGGTTTCTTTTCATAGCCATCCTCCCTCAAGAAAGCCCAATTTATTAGAGCTAGTACACTCTGATTTGTGTGGTCCCTTTAAAGTAAAGTCAAAAGGTGGTGCACTTTACTTTGTGACCTTTATTGATGATCATTCTCGTAAGCTCTGGGTGTATCCTTTGAAATCTAAAGATCAAGCACTTGGCGTGTTTAAGGAATTTCAGGCCTTAGCTGAGAGACAAACGGGGAAGAAATTAAAATGTATTCGCACTGACAATGGTGGTGAATATTGTGGTCCCTTTGATAACTATTGCAAGGAACAAGGAATTCGTCATCAGAAAACTCCGCCCAAGACGCCTCAATTGAACGGTTTGGCAGAGAGGATGAATAGAACTCTAGTTGAGAGAGTTAGATGCTTACTTTCAGAGGCTAAACTTCCAAATACATTTTGGGCGGAAGCACTTAACACTGTTGCCTATGTTATCAATTTGTCTCCTGCTGTTGCTTTGGATGGTGATGTCCCAGACAGAGTTTGGTTTGCCAAAGATGTTTCTTATGATCACCTGAGAGTTTTTGGGTGTAAAGCTTGTGTGCATATTCCTAAAGATGAGAGATCGAAACTGGATGTCAAAACTAAGCAGTGCATCTTTATCGGTTATGGTCAAGATGAGTTTGGGTATCGTTTTTATGATCCAGTTGATAATAAACTTATTAGAAGTCGAGATGCTCATTGATACAAGTCCTTGAAAGACTTAAGCACATAAGAGCGGGTTTTGAGAGAGCTTTCATCAAGAGAGAAGAGAGAAGAGAGAAGAGAGAAGAGAGAAGAAAAGTATTTGTTCTGCTGCAGATTTTTATTCCGACCACCAATTTCAAATCACGTTTTCTGATTCGTTAACAGTTGGATCGAGCTAAAATTTTGACTGAGTGTTTGTAACATCTTAGCCTTATATTTTAACGGTGAAGATCGGATTTAGAGGCTCGTAGCATCTGATTTTGAGCCTTGAACAGCAGCTTTTATTTTGTGGATTATACTCTTTCTTCAATTGATTAGTTGTTGCTCTTGTTGCTCCGAGTTTGGCCCTTGTTGTGTAGCCAATTTGGAGAACTTTTGTAACCCTCTTATTTTTATAGTGGAGCTTTTTGGATCTTTGTGATCCCCTGGTTTTTACCTTCGATTTGAAGGGTTTTCCACGTTAAAATTTGGTGTTCTTTATCTTCTTTATTTTCGGGTTTGCCTCTTCCTCGACATAACAGTGGTATCAGAGCCTTGGTTATTTATCCGGGTTATTACGGAATGGAGGCAAATATGAGCAAGATGGTATGTTTAAATGGGAGAAATTATAATGTTTGGAGAAGCAAGATGAAAGACTTGTTGTTCGTGAAGAAGATGCATCTACCCGTTTTTTCAGCTCATAAACCCGAGAGTATATCCGATGAAGATTGGGATTTTGAGCACCAACAAGTATGTGGATATATACGGCAATGGGTTGAAGATAATGTTCGCAACCATATTGTGAACGAGATACATGCGAGATCATTGTGGGAAAAGCTAGAGACTCTTTATGCTTCAAAAACCGGGAACAACAAATTGTTTCTGCTAAAGCAATTGATGACCTTTAAATACAAGGAAGGCAGCCCTATCCTTGATCACATAAATGATTTTCAGGGCGTCCTTGATCAGCTATCTGGAATGGGGGTTAAATTTGATGATGAGATACAAGGACTTTGGCTTCTTAATACTCTGCCAGACTCTTGGGAAACTCTTCGTATTTCTTTGACGAATTCAGCTCCTGGAGGTAAGGTGACCATGGAATATGCCAAGAGTGGTGTGTTGAACGAGGAAGTAAGGAGAAAATCTCAGGGTTCATCCTCACAAGCAGATATCTTGGTTACAGAAGACCGGGGGAGAGATAGAACAAGAGGCTCAAGGAATAGAGGTAAAAGTAGAAGTAAGTCAAGGTCCAAATACTATAATGTTACATGCAACCACTGTGGCAAGAAAGGACACATCAAAAGGTTTTGCCGCAAGTTGAATCAAGACACTAGAGAAGGAAAGAAAGTTGAAAATAACGAGAACAATGTTGCTGCTATTGTTCGGGATGACCTTCTTTTTGCTTATGATGAAAACGTCATCAATTTGGTATCCCATGAGACGAGCTGGATAGTAGATTCTGGAGCTACCTCACATGTCACACCAAGAAAAGATTTTTTCTCATCTTATACTCATGTTGATTCTGGAGTGTTAAAGATGGGCAATGCCAGTGAAGTTAAGGTGTTTGGTGTTGGCACAGTTTGTTTGAAAACTAATAATGGTTCAACGTTAGTTCTTCAAGATGTGAAGCATGCTCCAGACTTTCCTTTCAATTTGATCTCCGCAGGAAGATTAGACGATGAAGGTTACCATAATGCTCTCTTTAATGGCCAATGGAAGCTCACTAAGGGCTCGTTAGTAGTGGCTCGCGGAGTCAAGTCTGGTCAATTATATGTGACACAAGGCTCTATTCTTAATGACTCAATAAATCTGGTGGAAAGTGATAGTTTGTCAGAATTGTGGCATCGAAGATTGAGTCATATGAGTGAGAGAGGGATTACGTGTTTGGCTAAGAAAAGTTTGCTTTCTGGAGTAAAACAAGCAAAGCTGCAAAGGTGCATACATTGTTTAGCTGGCAAACAGAAAAGGGTTTCCTTTCATAGCCATCCTCCCTCAAGAAAGCCCGATTTATTAGAGCTAGTATACTCTGATTTGTGTGGTCCTTTTAAAGTAAAGTCAAAAGGTGGTGCACTTTACTTTGTGACTTTCATTGATGATCATTCTCGTAAGCTCTGGGTGTATCCTTTGAAATCTAAAGATCAAGCACTTGGCGTGTTTAAGGAATTTCAGGCCTTAGCTGAGAGACAGACAGGGAAGAAATTAAAATGTATTCGCACTGACAATGGTGGTGAATATTGTTGTCCCTTTGATAACTATTGCAAGGAACAAGGAATTCGTCATCAGAAAACTCCGCCCAAGACGCCTCAATTGAACGGTTTGGCAGAGAGGATGAATAGAACTCTAGTTGAGAGAGTTAGATGCTTACTTTCAGAGGCTAAACTTCCAAATACATTTTGGGCGGAAGCACTTAACACTGTTGCCTATGTTATCAATTTGTCTCCTGCTGTTGCTTTGGATGGTGATGTCCCAGACAGAGTTTGGTTTGCCAAAGATGTTTCTTATGATCACCTGAGAGTTTTTGGGTGTAAAGCTTGTGTGCATATTCCTAAAGATGAGAGATCGAAGCTGGATGTCAAAACTAAGCAGTGCATCTTTATCGGTTATGGTCAAGATGAGTTTGGGTATCGTTTTTATGATCCAGTTGATAATAAACTTATTAGAAGTCGTGATGCAATATTCTTTGAAGACCAAACTATTGAAGATATTGACAAAGCTGAGAAGATAGATTCTCAGAGTAATGAGAGCTTAGTTGATATTGATCCAGTTTCAATTGCTAAGGCACCTATTGCACATGAAGGAACCCAAGACAATGATGGAGATAGTGATCAAGATCAAAATGATCATCATGGTGTAGATGTTATGGATGCTCCAGTTGATGAAGTTGTGGTTGATCAGCAACCAATTCCTGCACAGGTAACTACTTCGAATGCTCCTGAAACCTCTCTTAGAAGATCTACAAGGGAGAAGCAAAAATCCATGCGCTATCCTCCTGATGAGTATGTACTTTTGACTGACATGGGAGAACCTGAGAATTATGATGAAGCCATGCAAGATACTCACAATGATCAGTGGATCGAAGCGATGGAAGATTAGATGAAGTCACTCCATGAGAATGGCACATATGAGTTAGTGAAATTGCCGAAAGGTAAGAGAGCTTTATCTAACAAATGGATATTCAGAATAAAGCAAGATAACCATACCTCTGCGCCTAGATACAAGGCGAGGTTAGTTGTTAAAGGTTTTGGCCAGAAGAAAGGAGTTGACTTTGATGAAATTTTCTCCCCTGTTGTGAAGATGTCTTCTATTCGTGTGGTTCTAGGCTTAGCCGCAAGTCTAGATTTAGAGGTTGAGCAGATGGATGTCAAGACTGATTTTCTTCATGGTGATTTAGATGAGGAGATTTATATGGAGCAACCTGAGGGTTTTGTAACTAAGGGAAAAGAAAATTATGTCTGCAAATTGAAAAAGAGCCTGTATGGATTGAAACAAGCTCCAAGGCAATGGTATTTGAAGTTTGAATCTGTCATTGAAGAACAAGGGTACAAGAAAACTTCTTCAGACCACTGTGTATTCTTCCAGAAGTTCTCTGATGATGATTTTATTATTTTATTGCTTTATGTGGATGACATGCTTATTGTTGGCAAGAATAAATCCAGAATCGCAGTCCTTAAGAAGCAGTTGAGCAAATCGTTTGCGATGAAGGACTTGGGGCCAACAAAGAAAATTTTGGGCATTCAAATCCACCGACACAGAGATAGAAATGAGTTATTTCTGTCCCAAAAGCAATACATTGAGAAGGTACTCAAGAGGTTCAATATGACAGATGCAAAAGTGGTTAGTACTCCTCTTGCTAAACACTTCAAATTGAGTATTAGTTAGAGTCCATCTACATATAAAGAGAAAAAAGAGATGTTTCATATTCCTTACTCTTCTGCCGTTGGTAGCTTGATGTATGTTATGGTTTGCACTAGACTAGATATTGCTCATGCTGTTGATACTGTTAGTAAATTCCTTTCCAATCCAGGAAAAGAACATTAGGATGCCGTAAAATGGATACTAAGGTATTTGAAAGGTACTGCAGATTTGAAGTTGTGCTTTGGCAATGGCAAGCCTGAACTTGTTTGTTACACAGACTCTGATTTAGGAGGCAATCTTGATAATTCAAGATCCACTTCCGGTTATTTGATCACTTTTGCAGGGGGAGCTTTTTCTTGGCAATCTAGACTACAGAAGTGCATAGCTCTATCCACCACAGAAGCCGAAGATATTGTTGTCATAGAAGGTGCCAAAGAACTATTATGGATGAAGGAGTTTATTAATGATCTTGGCTTTGAGAAGCCACGGTACATCTTATTTTGTGATAATCAGAGTGCTATTTGTCTCACCAAGCACTCCAGTTTTCATTCTAAGACCAAACATATAAATAGAAAGTATCATTGGATAAGAATGTCGTGGAAGAGAAATTATTTGAGGTTGAGAAGATACACACTGATGAAAATCCTTCGGATATGCTGACAAAGGTGGTGGTTGCAGATAAACATGAATTTTCTAGAAAATTGGCAGGCATGAAGCCTGTCAATAGTTCCTCCACTTGAAGACACATTTGGCCCCTTGGCTGGAGGGGGAGTTTGTTGGGCACATGCCCATGTTGTCCAGCCAAAGGCCAAATGGCCTAATCCTATTGTCTTTTGGTTTTCAATCCTATTTGGAATTGGATTCGGTTTATTCCTATTTTGAGTGGGTTTTGGTTTTAAGAGAAAGCACCACTCATGATCTATAAATAGGACAACCTTGAAGAATAATTCTATGCTCATTGATACAAGTCTTTGAAAGACTTAAGCACATAAGAGTGGGTTTTGAGAGAGCTTTCATCAAGAGAGAAGAGAGAAGAAAAATATTTGTTTTGCTGCAGATTTTTATTCCGACCAGCCAACTTCATATCATGTTTTCCGATTCGTTAACCGTTGGATCGGGCTGAATGTTTGACTGAGTGTTCGTAACATCTTGCTCTTGGATTTGAACGGTGGAGATCTGATTTGGAGGGTCGTAGCATCTGATTTCAAGCCTCGAACAGCAGCTTTATTTTGTGGATTATACTCTTTCTTCAATTGATTAGTTGTTGCTCTTGTTGCTATTGTTGCTCTGTGTTTGACCCTTGTTGTGTAGCCAATTTGGAGAACTTTTGTAACCCTTTTATTGTTATAGTGGAGCTTTTTGGATCTTTGTGATCCCGTGGTTTTTACCTTCAATTTGAAGGGTTTTCCACGTTAAAATTTGGTGTTCTTTATCTTCTTTATTTTCGGATTTGCCTCTTCCTCGACATAACAAAACAAACTTCTAATTTTATCCTTGTTTAATTAGATACTCCAGCTTTGTTTCTCACCTCTCTAAGTTTCTCATATACAGTGCAAAGAGTGCAAGAATTTTGGGATTGTGACGTTGATTCCGGGATATGGGAGGGCATTCACTGCAGAGGACTCAGAGACCGGAGCTTATGCTCCACTCATGCTGTTCGACTGCGATGGGATGGCTCCTGAAGGATACGAGTTCAATGGCGGCTGAAAAATTACTACCGTAAGTTCCACCTCCAATTTCATAATTTTTGAACCAACTAATCTCTTTTTTAACAGTCGGTGATCTTTGCATATAAGACTTGGGTGTGGTGAACGACGAGTATATGGGAGGGCATGAGATGTATGGCAATATGCCTAAGGTGGAAAATCCCAAGGGTAGGTTTATGATTCACCAAGAATGAATAAACAATTTTTAACCCCGCGTGTCTAGGAAAAATAACTTGATGTAGGAAAGATGTTGCACTGTGCAAGATGTTGAATGTTTTGTTTAATTTTTTGCTTGTTTGAGTGTTGTAGGTTTACTGGTTGCAAATCTTTTGTGGTTTGAAAAAGCTGACCAACTAAATAAATTGTATGACTGTGTTGGGAGTTGAATCTATTGCCTTGTGTTTGAAACTATTTGAAAGAGGAATGATGATCCTTAATGAAAAAGGTGGCTGAAGTGAGAAAGAACAATGCATATTATGCAAGGATAAAATTAAAACAAAATAATACTACTCCATATAATTGTATTATAAAAGATGTCTCCTAGTTGGTAGCAAATTAATGAGATCACCAAAATACATAAAAAAGGGGGTCTGAGATAAATATTTTAAATTTCTTTAAGGAAAGAAAAGAAATAGTCTATTTTCCATTACAAATGCAAAACCTATATACAATAACTTATCATTCTACACATCCATTCACGTTTTCTCTTACATGCTTGCTCCTATATAAGAGTGTTGTTCCTCCTCTCAATTCTCACTTAAAACTAGAGTTAATTCCTATATTCTTCAAAGCTAGCTGCAGAAAGGCAAATATGAAATTTCTACTAAAAATCAGCGCTAGGTTGAGTCGCATTGCCACCATGATTCCAAACGGTAGAACAGATGATGATAACATGCCACATTTTTTTTAAAAGCTAGATTATAAGTTTCATAGATTTTCATTTTGTTTATATGAATATCAAGTAATCTTACTTTCTACTTCTCTGTTTTTGTTTCAGCTTCGCTGCCAAAACTGTCACAAACTGTCGAAAAGACAGTGCATCTATATCAGCGAAAGTGTCCAGCACGACTGTGACACAGTTAACCATTAACCATGTTATAAGAGTAAAACGAATCCCTAGTTTTATCCTTGTTTAATTAGATGCTCCAGCTTTGTTTCTCATCTCTCTAAAACAAACTCATGTTATAAGATTATAATTTCGACTATAATTTAAATTGTACTCTTCGAGTGTCAGAAGCTTGGGGATGAGAATTTGGTTTCCAAAGTTTGGTTGCAGATGAAGAAAATAAGAATGAAGTCAAGCTACTGTATAAACAATTTTTATAGATATATATATAATTAATGTTGTATATTTTTCATACATTGTGTGTATAAATTTTTTATATGAAACTATACTTGTAATTTTCAACCAGCATTAAAATCTCACCCACCATTACTACCCACTTCAAAAGTTATTTACTTACAAAATACTTGGACCTGAAAAAGAAAAAGAAAAAGAAAAAAAAATAATCACATACACAAAAATAAGAAGAAGAAAAAGAAGAAAGAAGAAGTAAATATTTACTAAACAAAAAGATAATGTGTACTAGATACATTTTAGAAAGGTTGTGTGTGTAATATTATTATTTTCCACAGAAAATGTGTAAAGGGGATTTGGGCCATAGGGCAGGTGGTAACTTATGTATTTTGCCTAATAATAATAATAATAATAATAATAATAATAATAATAATAATAACCACCTCACATGATTACAAAGAATTAAATATGTTGCTAGGTACTCTAGCTTTGGTAAATAAACAAAATTCATGCTTAAATATTCTTTACCAAATAAAATTATTTTATGATTTTTCATAATATTACAAAACTAAAATTTAATTAGTTTTACAAGAACGTGTTGGCTAAATTTAATTAGTTTACAAGATCCGTGTTGGCTTATTTCTAAGTAACGCAATTATATTAGACTAGGTCTCTTACCTGATAATAATATTCAATTATTGATGTAGTTCCCACTAACTATTAATTATTGATGCTCTGATACGTATATACAAGCTCTGATACAAATTTGAAAGATACAATTACTTAAGATACCAATTCGGATAAATCACCTGCCAATGGTGTCATCTCAATAATGTATTTTAGTTTAGCAGTTATATGGAGTATGTGTTTTATTGTAGACAATAGTTTTTTAAGACATCATATATATAGAGAGAAATTATATGGATGAACAACCCACATGATTGGTAAAATAATTTTATTGATAATTACTTTTACACAGCCACTGTACAACAATTAAAAATCTAACTTTAAATTTCACTGCAAGAAGTGATTTTTGCACCGAGTTTCAAGAGTAATAGTTTTAAAAGTTTAACCATTGTTGCTCTGATATCTATATAAATGCTCTGATACTAATTTGAAAGATACAATTACTTCATACCAATTCGAATAAATCACCCTCATATTTTTATACCGCTCGGAACTTGAATGTATGTGTGACTTAATTATATTACAATTTTTGTAGCTCACAAGTGAAATACATGTACAACATAATTTTAATTTTAAAATATTTGTCTTTATCAAAAAAATTAAAGTTGATATTATATATCAAGTTTGATTACAAAGATATTTCAAGCAAAAGACTTTACAATAAAGCCTTGATTAACAACAAGGATCATGTTGTTCGGGCTCCACCAACGTATTATAGCATCTTGACAAATAGTTTGTCCAAAATCTTTCATTTAGTCGTTATGGGCGGACTTTCGAGTCACGGATCTACTCCCTTAACGAGGAACTAAATCTCAACCCGAATAAGTTCCAACGTCTCTGTTCTATGGTGAGATTCAAGGATGATTTCAGCTGTGAGTTTAGGGTGGTAATTATAAGGAAGAGTTAGGATTTTGAGTGATTGATAATAAATATTGCTATCAAACAAAGAAATAGAACAAGATATCACATATCGTGAAAATAATACTAGGTTTTAACAAAAATGGAGAAAACTAATGGACATAAACTTATTTTTTCTTTGTGATGTCATCTAGAATATTATGTTGTATGTATTAGGTGAAAATAATAATGGCATTTTTATTGGTATTATTTTAATAATATTGAACGCATACATTTTTAGAACACAAACGCTAATAATGTTAAACAAATACATTTTCTTGCACCAATAATTCACCATTCTACACACCCACAATCCATTCACGTTTTCTCTCACTTGCTTACTCCTATATAAGTGTGTTGCTCCTCTCAATTCTCACTTGATGCTACAGCTAACTCCTATATCCTTCATACCTAGCTGTAGAAAGGCGAATATAGCAATGCGTTTATATAAGCGAGAATGTCTAGAACAGTCGTGACACAGTTCATCCACCTTTTTCGTTCACTTATGCCCTTTGACAGTTAGGTCAATGTTGAATTAAAAATAATTACTTAAAAAAATATTTTACAAAATATTTTTATTTTTTAAACCAATGTACCAGTAGTCCACTAATTTAGTAAAGTCTTCTTCTTCTTTTTTTCAGTTTTTACAAAAAAATATTTTTTTTATTTTTTAAGTTTTTTTAAAGCATTTTTTTTAAAAATCTAATTTTTGTAAAAACAGAAAAAAAATTTGTTTTTAACAAAAATATTTTTGGTTTTTAAAAACAGAAAAAATATTTTCAAAAAAATATTTTCGTATTGAAAAATATTTTTTTTTCACTTTTTTATAAAAAAATTAGTTTTTAAAAAATAAAAATATTTTTTTTCAGTTTTTACAATTTTTAATTTTTTTCCAGTTTTTACGAAAAAAATACTTTGAAAAAACTGGAAAAAAAAATATTTTTCAAAAACGAAAATATTTTGTTGAAGATATTTTTTTCAATTTTTAAAAAATAAAAATAGTTTATTAAAAACAAATTTTTTCTAGTTTTTACAAAAAAAACACTTTAAAAAAACTGAAAAAATGAATTTTTTTTGTAAAAACAGAAAAAAAAAAAGAATTTACTAAATTGGTGGACTACTAGTGCATTAGTTTAAAAAATAAAAATATTTTGCAAAATATTATTTTTAAATCAACATTGATCTAACGGTCCAACGGCATAGGTGAACCAAAAAGGTGGATGAAGGGGTATTTTTAGCCCAATAGGTGGATGAAGGATATTTTTAAACTTTTTTCAATAATTTAGGGGCATTTTGAACCTTTATCCGTATAATAAATAAATTTGAGTTAATTTTAAAGTCCTTAATAATAAAAAAATTATATAAAAAGAATTTTATTTATATTATATAGTTTAAATAAGATACCATAATCAAGTATTTAATAAGGTACTCGATGACATACATGTACCTAATTTTTTAAGCTCTGATACCAATATTAATTATTTATGTTCTGATACCTATATAAAAGCTCTAATATCACTTTGAAAAATATAATTATTTAAGAAATTAATTCGAATAAATCACCTTGCAATGGTGTCATCTCATTAATGAACAACTCTAAAGAAGTGAAAAATGAAAAAATAAATTCAGTTATTTTTACTCTGATATATATTACTTTTACCACATGGTTGCTTTATTTACCGTTGTGGTAAAACGTTCCACTCATATAGCAACATTATTTTGGGGGTAATATTATCGTATTTTTCACATTTTAACTGAAATAAAAACAAGAATAAAATAAGTGTGAAAGCAATTAGGGCTATATGAATAAGGAAAACTTTAGTTAACAGTGAAAAAGTAAGACATATCTTCATCACATGGACCTCCCAATGATTCCATGCCAGTAATATGTTTTAGTTTCACAGTTACCTGGAGTAGGTGCTTCATTGTAGACATCAGTTTTCTGAAGTAAGATAGGAATTGAAAATAAAGTTTGAAGCGATGAAAGTGAATGAACATTAAGACATTCTATTTATAAAGAGGAGTTGTGTGAATGAACAACCTACATAGCTGTAAAATATGGGTCATAATTTCAACGATTAACCTTCACACTTTAATTGTATACAATTAAAGAGCTAACTTTAAGTTTCACTACAGGAAGTGAATTTTGCACCAAGTTTCAAGATTAATAGTTCTGTCACGACCCTAAACCCAGATCGGTCGTGATGGCGCCTCTCATGAAGACAAGGCCAGCCGACACCTACCCATTTCTGTTTTTAAGCAATTAAACAATAAGAATTAAGTCTTAAACTCAATAAGATCCCAAATAATAAGAAGTTAATAGTACAGTTTGCGGAAACAAAACCCAATATAGCCCGACATCAGGGTGTCACTAGTCATGAGCATTTATCAATTCTAACACAAGTTTGAAAAGTCTACAAAGCTATTACAAAGTCACTAATAAGGGAAAAGAAACGAGATAATTGTGACGACCCAAAGGGTCATCACCTGTTTCCTCATTCGTTCCGTGCTTCTGAGGCCTTGAAAAACCCACTTTTATTTGCCTCGATTTGCGTGCGCAGTCCGGACGTATAGCCGGAAGGCTTAAATATGAATTCTGTGTGAAAAATGATAAATTTTAATATTAATATGGTTAAAGTTGACTTTGGTCAATATTTTTGGTAAACGGACCCGAACCCGTAATTTGACGATCCCGGAGGGTCCGTAGGAAAATATGGGACTTGGGCGTATGCCCGGAATCGAATTCCGAGGTCCTAGGCCCGAGGAATAAATTTTTCCATGAAATTATTTTCTGAAAATGTTTAAGGAAAATAAAAATGAAATTTGATCAAAAAGTGATGGTATCGGGCTCGTATTTTGGTTCCGACACCCGGTACGAGTCTTAAATATGTGTTAACTTTCTGTGAAGTTTGGTTGAAAACGGACGTCGTATGACGTGTTTCGGACTATAAGTTCCAAATTTGAAAGTTTATGAAACTTAAAAGAAAATCATGTGTTTTGAGGCTTGATTCTATGTATATGATGTTATTTTGGTGATTTGATCGCACGAATAAGTCCGTAAGATGTTTTTGAGGTTGTGTGCATGTTTGGTTTGGAGCCCCGAGGGCTCGGGTGAATTTTGGATAGGCATCGGATTGCATTTCTCATGTTTTAAAAAAATCTGGTATGAGGCTTCTGCAATCTTCGCAAATGCGAAGCAAATGCGAAACCAGCCCAGGCAGGACAATTTTCACAAAAGCGAACTTTTATTCGCAAATGCGACAAAATGTTCGCAAATGCGAACCTTCCCTAAATGGCCCAAGTTCGCAATGCGAACCAAAGTCTCGCAAATGCGAAAGTCCTATCATTGGCCTGGCTTCGCAAATGCGAAGCTTGTTCGCAATATTTGGTCGGGGTTCGCAATTACGATATCAGAGACCTGCATTTTTCATACTTAGTCGAAATTTCGCCTCATTTCTTCATTCTTTCAACTCAAACACCCCATAGGCGATTTTCCAAGAAAGCTTTCTTCTCCAATCCATTTGTAAGTTGATTTTCACTTAATTTCTTCAATCTTTAACATCATTTATCATGTTTTCATCTTAAAATCAAGGTTTTTCATGGGTGAAAATGGACATTTTGGATAGAACCTAGGCTTTCTAAAAATTGGGGATTTGGACCTCAATTTGAGGTCCGATTTCAAAACAAATCATAGATATGAACTCGTGGGGGAATGGATAACCGGATTTTGGTTCGAACCTTGGGTTTTGACCACGTGGGCCTGGGGGCATTTTGGGAATTTTTAAGTGAAACTTTGGGAAATTCATTTTTATGCATTCAAGTTGATTCAATTAGCATTTGTTGATACATTCAAGCAATTTGTGACTAAATTCGAGCGGTATTTTGGTGAATTCGAGGGGTAAAGCTATACTAGAGGCTTGAGTGGATTTTTGGAGCAATTAAGGTAAGTGTTTGATCTAACTTTGGCTTGAGGGAATAGGATTAGAGTATTATAAATTATTATTTGCTAAATGATCGAGTACGGTGTATAGGCATGGTGACGAGTATCTATACACCGGTGTCTAGCATGACCGTGGGTCTTTGTTGGTACTTGTTTTGGTATACTTTGAGACTCTTCCAAGCTAATTAATGATTTTCTACAGAATGTGAAAAGTTTGAGGATTAATTATGAATTGTGAATTCTTTGGAGCATTGGCTCAAACAATAAAATACTATCAAGTAAGAAATGAAAGAATTGGAAGGAGATGTGATTATCTCCCTTGCCGGGATGTGTAAGTTGTTGTTATTGCTCCCTTGTCGGGTTTTTAGCTGTTTAATTGTGTTTTCCCTTGCCGGGACATTTCTTGTTATTATTTATTTCCCTCGCCCGTTTGGTTGTCATTGTTGTTTGGGTGAGGAAGAGTGATGATGCACGAAGGGTCATTCCGTGCCATTGTTGATTTTATTTGCACGAAGGGTCATTCCGTGCCATTGTTAATTATATTATGCACAAAGGGACATTCCGTGCCATTGTTGATTTTATTATGCACGAAGGGTCATTCCGTGCCATTGATTGATTATATTTGTGCGAAGGATCATTCCGTGCCATAAAATGAGAGTTATGTGAGGAAAACACGAAGGGTGATGCCGTGCATTTTATTTGATTGCTTGGATGAGGATGAGAGTAAAAGCACGAAGGTTGGTGTCGTGCAACTGTTGGATTTCCTGTTCTTTGTTAATTATTGTTGTGCCCCGTTTCTTATTTAAGTTGATAACTTTTATATCCGGATTGTACTCCCCCATAGCATGCTTCCCTCCCTTTTAACTGTTTAAATTTGGTATTCTTTCCTTTTATTGCACATATATATATTGAACTGTACATGTTGATTTGGTAGTCCTGTCTAGCCTCGTCACTACTTCGCCGGGGTTAGGCCAGGCACTTACCAGCACATGGGGTCGGTTGTGCTGATGCTACACTTCTGTGCTTTTTGCACAGATCACGGTACCGGAGCAGCTTTTGGACCACAGCAGTAGCACATTGAGTGGGAGATGACTTCAATCCAGGGACTACGAGGTAGCCTAGTTGACGTTCGCAGGCCGGAGTCCCTTTCTATATCTTCTGTTTGTTTTCATTGTACCGAGACAGACACTGTGTATTTTTTTCTATTCAGACTTGTTTGTAGCATTCATTAGCAGTTCGTGAGATAGCGACTCAAGTCTTGGGTAGTGAATTGTTAAGCTTCCGCATTATGGGTTTTCAGTTATTTATGTTATAAAAGACTTTCACTCTTATTTAAAGGTCTATTATTGTTATTACTGTTGTGATGCTATCCGGAAAGGTTTTAAATCTTGGCTTGCCTAGATCCTACAGTAGGCACCATCACGACTCCCGATGGTGGGAAATTCGGGTCGTGACAAGTTGGTATCAGAGCTCTAGGTTGCATAGGTCTCGCTACTCACGGACAAACTTGGTAGAGTCTGAGGGATCGGTACAGAGATGTCTGTATTTATCCCCCAGAGGCTACTGAGTTAGGAAAAGTTTCACTTTTGTTCTTTCTTGTCGTGCAATTATGTTTCTCAAATATTGATTGTCTTTCTACTCTGTTCTTTCGCAGATGGCGAGAACACGTGCTTCCTCTTCTACCGCGCAGCAGCCCGAGCCCCCAGCAGCAGCTCCTATGAGGGGCAAAGGCCGAGGCCGTGCTAGAGGCCGAGGCAGGGGCAGAGCTCAGCCCCTGGAAGCAGTCCCATAGGTGGAGCCTCATATTGACTATGATGAGGAGGTTCCAGCCCCAGCAGCTCCAGTGGGCCCAGCTCAGGTCCCAGGAGGGGTCATGGTTACCCCAAATCTTCGGGATGCTCTAGTCAGATTGGCAGGCTTTATGGAGAGTGTCACGAGAGCGGGTTTGCTGCCAGTAGCACCAGCCACTTCTCAGGCTGGAGGAGGGGTTCAGACTCCTGCTACACGTACTCCGGAGCAGCTAGCTCCCCATGCTCATGTCCCAGTGGTTCAGCCAGCTGTGGCAGCTCAGCCAGGTATTACAACTCAGGCCGGCGATGGAGCGGCTATGTCTTCGGACGCTTTCTGGAGACTTGATCGGTTCTCTAAGATCTTTACCACCACATTCAGCGGTGCCTCATCAGAGGATCCACATGGTTTCTTATTCAGTTGTCATGATATCCGTAGGACCAAGGGTATAATGGAGACCAATGGGGTTGATTTTGCCACCTACCGGCTTGCGAAATCCGCCAAGACTTGGTGGAGGGACTATTGCCTATCTAGACCAGCAGGGTCTCCAGCTTTGACATGGGATCAGTTCGCAAAGTTATTTTTGGAGAAGTTTCTCCCAGTCACTCAGCGGGAGGCACACGCAGGCAGTTTGAGCGTCTCCAGCAGGGCTCCATGATAGTTACGCAGTATGAGACTCGATTTGTTGACTTGGCAGGCCATGCTATTTTGATACTCCCCACAGAGCGAGAGAGGGTCCGAAGATTTATTGATAGACTGATTCAGCCGATCCGTCTCCAGATGGCTTTGGGAGTTGGTAGTGATATTTCCTTTCAGGAGGTGGCTAATGCGGCCCGCAGAGCTGAGATGGCCCTCTCACAAGGAGGTGGTCAGATGTCAAATAAGAGGCCTCATCATTCTGGTAGGTTCAGTAGTACCTCGTCTGGAGGTAGGGATTCCTATGGTAGAGGTCATTCACCGAGGCCCTTTTAGTTAGCACTCCAGGTTTCTCATGGTACTCAAGGCAGTGGTAGTTCTCAGCAGTACTATTCAGATCAGCAGCCTATCAGTGCACACCCACTTCAGAGCTTCAGGGGAGGACATTCAGGTCGACAGGGCCAGCAGTCACAGCAGCCGAGGTCTTGTTACGGGTGTGGTGACCCTGGTCACATTTTTAGATTTTGCCCTCGAGCCTCGAGTAGTTCTCAATAGTAGGGTCCTCGCCCCATGATTCAGGCAGCAGGTGATCCACAGCTCGCCCAGCCAGCTAGAGGCGGGGGTAGGGATCATAGGGGTGAAGGTAGGGACTGTAGAGGTGGAGCTCGGACCGGCAGAGGTAAGGGTCAGCCAATAGACGATCATCCCAGAGACATGATTCAGGGAGGTGGGTCCCAGCCCCGATGTTATGCTTTGCCAGCCAGGCCAGAGGCTGAGTCTTAAGATGCTGTCATTACAGGTACTATTCTGGTTTGTGATAGGGATGCTTCAGTGCTATTTGACCCTGGGTCTACGTATTCGTATGTGTCGTCTTATTTTGCACCCTACTTGGCTATGCCTAGTGATGCTTTGGGTATCCCTGTATATGTATCTACACCGGTGGGTAATTCTATAGTAGTCGATCGAGTTCATCGTTCCTGTGTGGTAGTGTTTGAGGGTCTTGAGACCCGTGTTGATTTATTAATTTTAGACATGGTGGATTTCGATGTTATATTGGGGATGGATTGGTTGTCCCCGTATCATGCTATCTTGGATT
>MU765879.1:0-74340 GCA_026770625.1 Nicotiana glauca | reverse complement strand
CCTCTCTTCCACCAACTCAAAAAAAATTAGAAAGGAAATAAAAAATGGAAAGCAAAGGGTAACCTAAGCGATTTATGACTGAAGAAAGGTGATCTGACAGTTCGTACCTTGTTCAACTCGGTAGTTCATATTCTGCTGGCTTGAACTAGGAATATGAGAAAAGCCAATTCGCAGATCTGATGCTAGGACTGCTTGGCCAATAAAAGAGTTATCCTCAAGGAGAACGAGGTGATCCAAATTTTTGTAAGCACGACGCTTAAAGTCTTCGACCATTCTCTGGCAGTTATAAGAACTAATATCAGCTTCTTAACTCATACTGTCAAGAATCAAATAAATACCTGAGTGGGATACACACCTTCTGAAATACATCTAGTTTGTCCAAGGACTGGCAATTTTGTCCATCAAGAATTGCTCCTACAAGCTTATAGATGCAGTTGAACAAAAGTACTATGCTTTCTCCAGCATTATATATGTACCACTCACTGTTGTCTAACACACAAGTGTTCGCATGTTCTGTGATTTTCTCCCATGTGTTGTTTGTCGTCCCACAAGCCAGCACCTACAGGTATCAAGAATAAGGATAGATGACACCAGAAACAACTACTTTATTAATATAAAAGTTTGACTTTAAGACCAAAGACAGATTCTAAATTTTATTAAGGATGACCTTACCTCGCGTAATAGGGATGGATCTGTGACATACAGCCGTAGGAAGTCTTTCACACAGGATATTCCTTTCCGACTCAACCGTTTGTGAAATGCACCAGCTTTTGCAATCTTTTCCAACCGCCATATTTCATCACCCAAAGCGGGAGGGTAATGCTTCTTGTAAGCTAAACCAAAGGAATAACAAAATAAAATAATATCAGTACGAAAGGTGACAATAAAATAACAGGACAAAGCCTGGAAAGCAATTTAAAATCAAATCTCAATGAAATGGTTAGTCTAATCTGCTTGAGACAAGTAGAAGTGGATAACATAGCAAAGCCTATACAAATTTCTACCCAACAGTCCTCTTTTCCTACTTGCAGTTATCAATAGGTTACTAGGAATAGGGCAGGTAATACAGAAAAGGAATTTACCCTCCCCACGATGATCTTTCACAGTAAAGGGCTCGCTAACTCCTTCTCTAACCCTCAGTTCACCAGAACGGTTAATCAATTTCAGTCCCAACCTGAAGGTCCTGCTCTTTATCCAGCTTGAATTGTCAGTGAAGCTGATATCACCGAGATGCCCCACACCGTCCCTTAGCTGAATAGTTAAATCTCCCGTCAATAATGGACGTTTTCCTTCTCTCTCACGAACAACTTTTCTGCTGAACTCTTCCTCAGTCCAGTCTTCTCGATCACTGGGATTAAATTCCCCATTAAGCACAACCACGCTAACCTTTACCGAAGATATGGGCCCAGATGTTAATCTCTGGTTGGAACTAGCATCATGCAAGACAACTTTAATGGGCCTATTGTCCACATTTTCTACTTTACTACCGGTGAAAAGGGTAGAAGGAAGTATATCGTCAAAATGTAGATGAATAGCCCTGGATTGAGTAGTCTCCTCCTCATTAAGTGAGGACCTGCAACAAACAAAGAAAATAATGTCAAATCATGTTTAACAACATAAACACCAGCATGTTAGAGGAAAAGTCACGGAGATCATCAACAGCCATTTGGTTAAAAGCAAGAACTAACCTCAGGGTTAATTGAAGAGTTCTCTCAATCTCGTCACGCACCTATCACCATTTAAGAAAAAGAAACGATGATAAATACAGAAACTTTAACATAAGACAAATCAAAGAAAGAAATAAAATAAAACAAAATTACTCCAATTGGAAATTGAACAGAAATATTTCAAGATTTTGCCGTGTGAAGGACATTTTCACAGGATCTCATATACCTGCAGAATTACATACATGTACTGGTATTGTCTAATAACTGAACAAGAACATAGATCATATCAATAACAATAATAACAACAACAACAACCCAGTATAATCCCACGTGGGGGGTCTGCGGAGGGTAGTGTATACGTAGACCTTATCCCTGCCCCGGAGGGTAGAGAGGTTATTTTCGAAGGACCCTCGGCACAAGGAGATGACCTATCAATAATAACACGAAGCAATAACTAATCATCCAATGAAGAACAAGATACAATCAGATAAAAGGGAAGAACAACAAGTTGGAGAAATAAACGGTGAAAATAAGAATCTTCTTGGTTACATAGTGCACATATTCAATGGCAGGTAAAAAGGATTAAGAAAAGGCAAAGAACAGTTCAGGTAGCAATAAAACTGAAAAACCTTGTAACTTGTCAAAATGTAGGCAAAACTTACAGAAACATAAATGCAACTTTATCAACAAATGTGAATATATCTTGTCAAGGAAGTCCAGGATTTAACCTGATGATTCACTAACCAAATAAATCTTCAATCAAAAAAGGGCTTGAGAAGTTGCAAAATTTAACGAATGACGTCCCTTTGCACCTCCACAAAGACTTAATGTATTTATTCAGCAAATACAAAGATAACATTTTCTTGCTTTGAGCACAGAATCATACCCATTTTCGGATTGAGGGCTCCAGCCTTAGTGCAAGTTCTTGTGGAGAAGAATAACTCCTTAACCCCGTAAAAAGCCTGTGAAAAAATGTCATTCAGAACAACGGTATCCAAATTCACAAAAAACAGCTGAAAGACAGAAATTTTAAGCAACATACGGGGTACAAGGATGTTGGCGCTTAGATTCCCGAGCTGAAAACTCAGAGCCGTCATCACTATCCCGATTGATATTCCTTTTCTGTACCATCAAAGTTCAATTAAGGAGTGAGCAAACAACAATTAATAATGAAATAGTCCTGCCAATATGGATAACAGGTAACGTACAAATGTCTTATATAGAAACTAATGACCCCATTTGACAGGAAACTGTGTAGGAAGCTTCAGTTATGTCCAATTAATTTAATATATGTTAATCACAAGAGTCAGACACGGATGGTGTGGTTCTTTTATGCATTAACACAAACACACTGTGGGTGCTATGTGGTATGCTGTGCTGTGGGTGTATGCGTGCGCGCGCGTGTAGTTCTCCACAATTATATTATTCAAACTGGAAGACTTCTTTAAGTCAATGTCGTCATCTGCATAACACGAAGACAATGTGGGTGGGTGTTCTTGAATAAATTATTGTTGCTTTTTTCTGATTAATCAAGGTTACATCAATGTGGTTTTCAACATTTGAAGAAGAAAAATCCAAGAAAATAACCGAAATTAGTAGTATTATTATATTAAGAAGAAGCAACGATCAACTACTTACCGCGTAAATTCAGAGAAGTACAGGGAAAGTGCAGATAGCAGAAAATGAGGAATCACAATCAACCCAAACTATGTGGAAGTGCGGCAAGACAAAAAATCAATGCAACGCGTATCTGCTGATTAGACTGATAAAAAATTCGGGTCTGTTTGGTCGCAACTCGCGACAAAGTCACAATCAACTGGTTTTCTCGTCCATTTTCTTACTAGTAATAAACTCATTTTTTTAAATCTATTTTTATCAGAAACAATGTGTTTTTGGTAATTACGAGAAAAAGATACTCCGAAATGGATACTCCCCTCCGTTTTCTATTATCTCCATTTCTCAAAGTTGTTACTTGGACGGATAACACATGTCTTATCTTTATATTAATGGTCTAAATTTAATTACTTGACACAATGTTTTAATCACAATTAAAATAATAGATATCTTTATATATTTACTCCTAAAAGATTTGACAATCCCATAACTAAAAGATTTGATAATCCCATAATTGTAGGAGCAAAAATGCAAAATCCTGAATACTCATCAATTAATGTATTTTTATTTGCTTTAAACCCTTTTTGAATGTAAAAGGGAGCACGTAGAAAAAATATAAGTTTTTGAAATCTAGAATTTTGACAGGTTTTCGAAATCCATTCATTTAGTTTATGTTAAAACTTTTTTCCCACATCTCGTTTATGTTAGTGATTTTGTTCTTTCATACTTTGGTATGTTAACTTATTTCGATATTTCGATTCCTAGGTATTTCTTTCTTCAAAGTAAAAGCGAGACAACAACTCAAGAATCTTAGACTTTTTGATCCAATAATGCTGGTATTTGTTTCTGAACATATTTGTAATAATTTACTACAAATTTTACATATGCCTAAATTGTTGTTTAAAGACCATCAAGTCTCATAATTATGTAAAGCCATTATCTATAGTTTATAGGCAGATTCATTATTTTTCAATAAAAAATGGAGGGGGATTATAAGATATAATATGAAATGGAACTACTTTCTTTTATTTATTTTCAAAAATATTTCACTTCATTATTTGGTAAAAATATTTTTTGGCACAATATGTTTAAGGTATCTTAATATTCATACGTTGTATTTCTGTTTTAAGTGTCGTTCTATTTAAAAAGGAAAAAAGAAGAACGGAATTGGAAAGAATATCAAAAGTTCAGAAAAAAATAATGAAAATATTATTATCCTAATCATGGTTAAGTAAACGTTTAGGCAATTAAATTTAGACCATTGATATAAAGATAAGACATGTGTCATCCATCCAAGTAAGAACTTGGGAAAATGGAGACAATAGGAAATGGAGGGGAGTTGGATCCCTAGAAATAGATTTTTATTTTTTTAAAAAGAAAAATAAATAAAAAGGTTTAGATCATTTTCCTATATGGAGGATTTATATACTTTCTCAATATTTTTTGTAACCCCTTCAAAACTAAACAAAAAAGAGGTATAGTAGTTTCATTTTGAGTTCAAACATCTTTTAAGATTGTGTTGGTGTTCCGACAGACGAGAGGTGTAAGCAGATGCGGACCCAGGATTTGAGCGCAACAGGGCATCATATCTTTATATATGCAAATTACTATCCAGTGCAAATTTAGCGCTGACTCGAGCGATGTAGGCAGGGACGTGAAGCTTGGATCTCAGGTCATCTCCAAGAGGGACAGTTTCAAATATCTTGGGTCGGTAATTCAGGAGGACGGAGAGATCGACGAGGATGTCACTCACCGTATAGGGGCGAGGTGGACGAAATGGAGGCTTGCATCAGGAGTCTTGTGTGACAAGAAAATGCCACAGAAACTCAAGAGGAAGTTTTATAGAGTTGTGGTTAGAACTGCCATGTTGTATGGGACGGAGTGCTGGCCGGTTAAGAACTCTCATGTTCATAGAGTGAAGGTTGCAAAGATGAGGATGCTCAGGTGGATGTGTGGGCACACCAGGTTAGACAGGATTAAGAATGAAGTTATTCGGGAAAAGGTGGGGGTGGCACCAGTGGATGAGAAGATACGGGAAGCGAGGCTCAGGTGGTTCGGGCATGTGCGGAGGAGAAGCCCTGATGCCCCGGTGAGGAGCTGTGAGCGGCTGGCGGTGGATGGCTCGAGTCGAGGCAGATGGAGGCCTAAGAAGTACCGGGGAGAGGTGATTAGGCTGGACATGGCAAGAATGCGGATTTCCGAGGACATGACCCTTGATAGGAAAGTCTAGAGGTCTAGTATCATGGTTGTAGGATAGGGGCTTCTAGAAAAATTCGTACTTCATTCCCGGGGCTAGGTAGGGTACAGTAGGGCTCTCTATAGATGACTTGCGTATTGCATTATGCCCTCTTATGGTAGTTATTGGTTGTTATTATCGCATGCCATTTAATTTATGATTTTATGTTTAGATAATTATTCATGCGATTTCTGCTGGAGTCACTAATGCTCTTTTGTTTTTCTTTTTCCCTTTCTTTTTCTTTCTCTCTTGAGTCGAGGGTCGATTGGAAACAACCTCTCTGCCATTTCGGGTAGGGATAAGGCATGTGTACGTATTACCCTCCCCAGACCTCACTTTATGGGACTATACTGGGTCATCGTTGTTGTTGTTGTTGTAAAAGGCAACTCTTTAAAAACGTAAAGGATTACGATAACATATCAACAAAATACAAATTTAATATTATCGAATATCATTAATTTGGTATTAATCTATCTATTCTATACTATATTAAAAGCACGAAGGCCTTAGCAAAATGTCGTTCGTCTTTTTTACCCTTTTAAAATAGAGTTCACACTAGACAAAATAGTCATTTAGTTATTTCTTTAATATCTGAATATTCATTAATTATTTTCCTAATATTACTACTATATAGAAGCGCCTTGGAAGCAACTGGAGGTTGTCATGCCAGCTTGTTGTCACAACCCAAAATCCAAACCCGGTCGTGATAGCACCTTTCGTGAAGACAAGGCCAGCCGACGCTTACTCAAATTCAGTTATAACAGTTTAATAAATCAATAAGTCATTTATAAGGATGAATAATCCAATCCTTTAGGTAGTCAACAATACAATTCTATAAACATGTGGAATAACAACCCAACTCAGCCCGACATCGGGGTGTCACTAGTCATGAGCATCTATTAGAGTATAAATACAACTACAAGGTCTGAAATATACAAAACAGGTTTGATGAACAAAAGGGGGAAAAAGCGATGCTGCGAACGCTGACAGCCACCTTGCTAAAACTCCGATAACCTTGCCTCCAATCACCAAAACCCACTGCTGAATGTATAAATACCTGCATCTGCACACAAAGTGCAGGAAGTAAAGTGAGTACTCCAACTCAGTGAGTAATAAGGGTAAATAACAACTGAGCAGTAAGAAATCACATAAAGCAAGCCATCATGCTATATAAGAGCAGTGTAAACCCTTTGAAAAAAACAGTGAAACTTTGAAATCTTTAGAAATATCTTGGCTCAGTTTAAAACCTCTTTTGAAATTGTCTTTTTCCAACAGTTAAGCAAATGAATGCAAAACAAGTAGTGCAAACAAGCACAGAAGTCAACCCCTCGGGCACAATGCTCCGTTAACAGATAACGCCAGGATATCAGGTAATTATTACAAGAAGTAGCATAAATGCCAATGAAATAAAAGTGCAGAAATATTATGACAGATAATACAGATAAGAAAAAATGCATGAGTGCAATGCAATGCATATGACGGTACACTCTGGTACCCACTGCGGTGTGCAGCCTGAGCCATCCATTTATTTATCGTCGACGATGCTCACTGGGGGTGTGTACAGACTTCGGAGGGGCTCCTACAACCCAAGCGCAATATCAAGCCATCTCGTGGCATCAACCAGGCTCTCGGCCTCAATATCAAAATAACAAGTAGAAATCTGCCCCTCGGGCTCAGTATCAAAATGACAAGTAGAAATCTGCCCCTCGGGCTCAGTATCAAAATGACAAGTAGAAATCTGCCCCTCGGGCTCAATATCAGTAACTCAGAACAGTATCAGCCCCTCGGGCTCACTCTCAGAAAAATATCATATAGTAACCGCTATGATGTCCAGCCCGATCCATATATCCTCACAATACAGGCCCTCAGCCTTACTCGGTCAACATAATCACATAAGCCACTCGGGCAACAATAAACACATGATGCTCAGCCCAAAAATATTTTTATTAATATCATTTCGAGTGTTTATGGCATAATAACTTGGTTGAGATTTTAAAACGGTGGAAAATACATGACTGAATTCAAATTTATAATTAAATTAGTGAGGAATTATCGACAACAATCCTCGGAGGGTTCAAATAATTGGCACGAAGCCCAAATATGGCAATCAGCCCAAATTATGATGATAACAAGTAGTTTTCAGTCAAATACGTAGTAATTTCATCAATCAGAACGGACCAAGTCACAACCCCAACGGTGCTCTACCCCACGCTCTCTATCCGGCATGCAAGTCACCTCAATACAACACTATGGTGTTCAAATCCGGGGTTTCAAACCCTTAGGATGTTATTTACAAACATTACTCACCTCGAACCGACTATTTCTTTAACTCGCGATGCCTTTGTCCCTCGAATTGGCCTCCACGTGCGTCGAATCTATCCAAAATCAGAACGAATACGTCATAATATGTTATGGGAACAAAACCCAATCCAAATAGTCAAAAAATACCAAAATTCTCGAAATTAGTAAAAACCCGAGCCCCGGACCCACATCTCGAAAAATTAAAAAAATTAACATCATCGGATTCCTCATCTCGCCACGAGTCTAACCATTCCAAAATTATCCAATTCCCATCATATTTCGACCCTCAAATCCGTGATTCTATCCAAGAGGGTTTTCTAACCTTTTCTACCAAAATTTACGGATTAAACGCCAAAACTAGTAATAGATTCAAGCAATATGACCAAAATTGAGTTAAGAACACTTACCCCGTTGTTCTCTCCAAAACTCTCCCGAAGAATCGCCTTATCCGAGCTCCAAATTGATAAAAATGGAAAATTGGTTCGTCCCATTTTCAGAACTTGAAAAAAAAGCTACCAGAAATATTCGTGTGCACTGTTCACCCCGTGTTACTGTTCACGATACTATTCACGGATACTGTTATGGGGTACTATTCATGGGCATTGTTCATGGTACTGTTCAAAACTACTGTTCACAGTACTGTGAAAAAAATGCAACAACTTTATTTTTCGTACCTAAATCGATCCACTAACCTTCTGAAATACACCCGAGGCCCCCGGGACCTCAACTAAAAGCACCAACATGTCTTAAAACATTATCCAAACTTGCTCCAATCGTCAAAACACCTCAACTAACGCCAAAATTATCAAATTACATCGAATTCAAGCCCAAGTTCTTTTAAAACTTCTAAAACACGCATTCGATCAAAAACCCGACCAAACCACGTCCGAATGACCTGAAATTTTGCAAACACATCCCAAATCACCTAACGAAGCTACAGCAACTCTCGAAATTCTATTTCGACTCCCGGATCAAAATCTCACCTATCAACCGGAAATCGCCAAAATACTAACTTCGCCAATTCAAGCCTAATTCTACACCGGACCTCCAAAATCACTTCTGATCACACTCCTAAGTCACAAATCACCTCCCGGAGCTAACCGAACCATTGGAATTCACATCCAAGCCCTCTAACACATAAGTCAACTCCCGGTTGACTTTTCCAAACTAAGCCTTCATTAAAGAGACTAAGTGTCTCATTTCTTATCAAAATCAGTCCAAATCAACTCGACTACATATGACAAGGATAACGAAGCATGTAGAAACAAAAAATGGGAAGAACGAGGCGGTAACTCACGAGACGATGGGTCGGGTCGTCACATCCTCCCCAACTTAAACAAACATTCGTGCTCGAACGTACCCAAAGTTGTACCCAAAAGCCAAACAATCGCTTGGTAACCTCACCACGCATATACCCGGGGGTGATCCCACGTCACCCTATCTCATATAGGTCCGACAACACATTGTAACTGAAATTTCGCAATCCAATCTAGCCCACACGCCATAGGACCACTTTTCCACTTTTGAAATCTTTCATATGATCAGAATCCCACATTTATACTGTGAATAAACCCGAACAAGCTATAATAACCCACACCTGCAACCTCAGGTGCTATTACATGATAGACCACATAATTCAAATGCTTGTAGTGATAACTCCTAATCACAACAGCTGCACACAACACCCGAATACCGATAGAAAAACTCTTATCAACTAAAGTCTCATCTCACACTTTCATATGCTGCCAATGATGACTAAATCACGTGGTAAGCCATAACCATTTCCCATATCAACCATTAATGAAGTAATTTCTCCTTTGGCAAATGCTACATCAAATTTCTGAGTTGAAGCTCGATATTATCCTTCCAACATACCGAAATCGAATCAATTTGTATTCATTAATGATCCCTCTAATCTCTTCTAATCCAACACAATACTCTGGTAACAAGACACATCAATACAGGCCTAAGCCACAACTCGCACAGTACGCGCGCCAATAAGCAACAGTCCGAGTATAATAAATTCATGAAAATGACTCAAGTGAAAGAGTTGTACCACAAGCTCACTAGTACCACCATAACACAAGGCTGAGAACCCGTCTCACATTATAGAAACAGAACACCCGAATCTAACCACAAGGTATTCAGACACTAGTTCACCTGAGACACCCCAAGTCACCATGCTCAAAACTATCAACCAAGCGCAATTTGATATCTAGTACTACAAGCGAATCGTCATGCCCACGGAGAAGTACATAATACAATGACATACCAGTAAACCTCACTATTGCACCATCTGGTTACCCCAGAAAGGGAAAATACCTCAAAGAAGAGAGTTGCTTTGCAAGTTCCACAAGTACCACCCCAACGATATGCTATGAGCTCGTCAATCACAGTGGAACCAAGATACATGAATAGAATAATAATAACCGGATCTTCTATAGCTCACATTGACATCAACTTCACGAGCAACTTAGTTGCCAATAATATAATCCACCTGGCACGGTCGCAGACTTCCCGTCCAAGCATATCATATAGAAGCAATCCAACAAGTACACATGTATATGCTAACTGAAACAAGATTCTCATGCTCCTGGACTGGCATAAATAACGCTCTATATCGTAGGCATGAGCAAACTGCGCTGTCATAGCTCAAATCAGCAAGTTAACACAGAATTAGTAATTACCAAGTCTATGCTGGAATTTAGCATCTCGGAAATCTCAATTATAGTCCAGATAGTTCTTAACAGAGTTAAAAATATGAGAAACATTATACCTTTAAGCTCAATATCCTACTCTAGGCATATCATAGCCTACGTATCTTCCGAGCATGAATATTGGCTCGGTGCTTGCACATAGGTTCAAACCTCACATATATTCGCGCTCACAATGAGTTAGATAAAATACTCTCGTCAACATGCCACAATCCCGAAATAGTATATTTTTGAGAATTCCCCGTCTCCAAATTCATAGATCACATAAATCACCATAACTAATCACAACCTCAACACCCAAATGACTGACACATCCCTCAAGTACGATCATCCCAAGATAATTATTTTCAAAAAATTTCTACAATACATAGGAAGATCAAAATATTGGTAGTCGATCAACCAAGTGAGCGTTGAAACACCAATAGACATCTGTTAATTAGAATGTAATGCGCACCCTTCTCATGCCTTATCGAGCAGTTATAACATTCAATCTAAATATCTGAAACTAATTATTCTATCCAAAATTCATGACCTTTTCTTCAAGAATGAACTGTCACTTCGTACATGAGAATATTAAACATGCACATCATACCATGTCTATTATGCCATCATTTTGCAAACGCAAGAATATCATTAGAATTTCTGGGTTATAGAAAAATTACATTCCGGCATTTAAAAATCTTTTATTTGCTCCCATTTAGGAGGAGTTCATAATATACAATATGTTTCATGCACCGGTAGAAGATATGCGGCTCGAACCATGGTAAAAACCATCAAAAAAACTTTCAAATCTGTTCGCACATAACCAAGTTATCAATACGAGGCAAAGGATACTTGTTCTTCACTGTTACTTTATTCAATTTACTGTAATCAATGCACATTCTCATTGTGCAATCCTCCATCTTCACAAATAAGATTGGTGCACCCCAAGGTGACATGTTAGGCCGAATGAACCCCTTTTCTAGGAGTTCCTGAAGCTGCTCTTTCAATTCTTTCTGCTCTGCTGGTGCTATACGATACGGTGGAATAGAAATGGGCTGAGTGCCCGACACCAAGTCGATACCGAAATCAATATCTCTATCTGGTCTCATGCCCGACAGGTCTGCAGGAAATACATCGGGAAAAATCCCTCACAACTGGAGCAGAATCAATACTAGGAGTCTCAACTCCAACATCTCGCACAAAAGCTATATATGATAGACAATCCTTCCAAACCATACGCTGGTCTTTCAAGAAATAAATTACTCTGCTAGGAACATAATCAGTCATACCACGCCACTCGATCCGCGGTACACCCAGCATAGCCAAAGTAACTGTCTTAGCATGACAGTCTAGAATAGCATGACAGTCTAGAATAGCATGACACAGAGATAACCAATCCATGCCCAACATAACATCAAAGTCCACCATGCTCAATAGCAATAGATCAACTCGGGTCTCCAGACCCTCAATAATCACAACACATGACCGGTACACATGGTCTACAATAATAGTATCGCCCACCGGGGTAGATACATGAACATGTAAAGAAAGAAACTCTCGGGATGTACCCAAATAATGAGAAAAATATGAGGACACATAAGAAGAGGTGGAACCGGGATCGAATAATACAGAGGCATCTCTATGGCAGACTGGAACAATACCTGTAATGATAGCATCTGAAGCAACAGCATTTGTCCTGCCTAGAATAGCATAAAAATGAGCCTGGCCACTGTCTGGTCGACCTTAATCTCCGTAAGCCATAACTGACTCATGAACACGCCTCAAACTGGAACCAATATAGCACCTAACCGTGCAATCAACTTAACTAATGGCAAACTCTCCAACTTGGCTCAAAGACATAGATCAAAACGCACTCAATAAATCATAACACATATACTCTATTGTTGCCGTAATACCATAGTGAGATTGAACTCACTCCTTCATAAGCTTGTGGAAACACAAATCATTTGGAATTTTAACTCTTCTGCAATTCTTGCATTCACTCACACAATAGTTAAGCCCACTCTCTTAGCGGCCCAATTTAGATTTCAATGCATATTCTTCACTTGTAAATGAGATCTTCTAATAGACAACATAAGGGTCACACCACCTTAGAATACTCCGCATAAGATAACCCACCTGATTTGCCTCCAACTAACATTTTGTATACCTTTCACTGTCATACACATTACACAGTCACTTAATTTTCCTGAGTCGAAACTCATACCGTAACATGAAATTTACTTCACTCCAAATAGGAGACATGAAAAGAATCTTCATGCGCCCATAACTCGGGGCTACACATCCAATCACAATGAAAATCAAACACTTAATAGTTCATCTATCATCCTGCAGCCCTTCCTCATCACTTCCAAGTCATATAGACACATCTTGCAGTACTAACATACTCATTTCTTAGCTATCGAATCATCATTCCCACTAATAGGGAAAATATTGGACATATAAGTTTAAAACACTAGCTCGCACCATCAGCACCTCGGTGCTCAAGCCATATGCAAAGATCCGGCCTCAAATCCTCCAGACTGGCCTAACATCAAATTCACAGAGTTCACGTCTCGCCCTTCGATCGGGGAATTACAAGCCATCAAGGCACATCTAATACTGAGCGCTCGTTCGTGCGTACGATCACGTGGAAGGAAATGTAAGTTCAAGCTAAATCAAGGACGCACGATAAGAATTTCAAGAATATGAAGTTTTTCCTAAAGGTTCTGCAGCCTCTCGAGGATAAATATAGAAGTTTCGGTACCGATCCGTAAGACTCCGCTAAACCTGCTCATGACTCGTGAGACCTAGTAACCTAGGCTCTTATACCAACTTGTCACAACCCAAAACCCAAACTCGACCGTGATGGCACCTCTCGTGAAGACAAGGCCATCCGACGCTTACTCAAATTTAGTTCTAATAGTTTAATAAATCAATAAATCATTTATAAGGATGAATAATCCAATCCTTTAGGTAGTCAACAATGTCACACCTCCTTTTTTACTACACCCGCAAGGGCGTAAAGGAGATTTTCCACTTAAAGGACAATCGAAACGGGATTCATTTATTAAGATTCAGAGTCTCCACTTGGGAGATTTATGGTGTCCCAAGTCACCGGTTGAATCCTGAATCGAGGAAATTATTGACTCTGTTAACAGTCCTTGATCCAAAAATCCGAGTAAGGAATTCTGTTAACCAGGGAGAAGGTGTTAGGCATTTTCGGGTTCCGTGGTTCTAGCACTGTCGCTCAACTATCATATTTTGCTTTGTTATTTGATTTGAAAACATGTTTCAACTTATGCGTTTTTTAGCTTTGAACCGATTTTATTATTATTTTAGAGAGAATTGCAACGTCTTGAAAACATATCTCGAACCACGTCACATAAATGCATCCGTAGTTTTTGATACATTTCGACATCGTTGGGATTTGGATTTGGATCACATAAATGCACACTCGAATTTAAGAAGATAATATTATTAAAATACGCGCCTAAAGCAGCTAACACATTATTATCTTTGGGTAGAGCCGTGAAATTCGCTAAACGGCCCATCCCGAATTCTAAGTATTTTGATTTAGCCGTTTATCGAGGACCCCGCAATTTACGTGTTTTGTTTAGCGAGTCTCATTTTATTTGTTATTTAAAAGGCAAACCTAAAGCAACTATAATTTCTATTTAATTTGTCTATAAAAATAAAATAAAAACCTAATTAATTAGCATTATTTAAGGATTACTTCATTTGGGTCCATGAACATAATACATTCCAATCTTCAACCACTTTGGGCCTTGAAAATGGCCTACGTAGAGACACCACAACCCAGATTTACACAGAGGCCGACCAGTCGCAGGCTTAGGCACAGGTCCAAACGAACACATAATCAAGACAGAACCTGGGCCGCTTGTTAGGGTATCAAGGCCCCAAACTTCCTGGAAATAGGCTGATGATGGGATCAAACGAAGCCTCAATTTAATTGAACTAAATGCTTATTGAAATTATCCCACGTTGTTCTATTCAAATTAACAAGATAGTGACCATTTGAATTCCAGACCAAGGCTCAGATTACTTTACCTATTTGGCTACTGGTGAGTTCCTAAATACCACTAAAGATGTAAAGAAAACTTAGAAATATGGATGGAATTTGACAATCATAGTTCATAACATAAATCTCAGATGACTAGGCTAACACGGACGGGTTAATTAATTCAAATAACGAACGGTTAATTAATCCGAATCAGGCCAATCAATGATGCATGTTTAATTCCAATAACTACTGATATGAGCTATTAACCTAAAATTACTAACACTTACATTGTAACAGTGAATTCTGTGTAATTAGACTTGATGTGGCCATCATACACTGAATTCGAAATAAACAGCAACTCCAAACTGTTTCTGATTTTTTAGTTTAAACAAAGATAACGCTAAACTAAGCAAGTGCTAACTATACTGAAGCTACAACTAAACAGTCACAAGTTGAGGCAGTCCATAACAGTCCAGATACAGTCCAATCAGTCTAAACCACACAGATTATAACATGTTCTAATTATCCAAATCAACTATTACTACTATGTTATAAATCTTAATAATCATAACATTTGAACTAATATGACTTCAAGTAGATTGACACTAAGTTAACGTGAGCACTATTACATTTCTTCAATAAACCAAATACATCGACGGATTCAGTCCAATCATACATCAGCTGGAGTTGGAAAATACCTGGAAATAGAATAGAAATGGAGGAAAAGAAGTCAACTAAGACAATGATCTAGCAGCAACAGTAATAAACAATTCCCAGCAATATTGAGAAACGAACAGCCCAGGAATAGATCCAGAAGTCCAGAAATGTTCAAAAATCAAACAGAAACTAACAGATCAACCCAAAACCAGCTTGAATAAACCCACAATAACTCGAAACTGACCCAGAAATACCCTGAAACATTCAGTGACTAGAATCTGAGCTAGGAAGGGAAGATCAACAACTAAAATTCAGAATTAACCTAATGACTTTCAATGTAACAGTTCTTAGATTTTCTGTTTCTTTTTCTTCTATTTTTTTTTTTTTGGTTTTTTGAAGGTTTGGAGTGTGAATTTCAAATTTCAGATCTGAAGTTTGGGAGCAATGGGAGGGAAATTTTTGAGAGGTTCCAATCTTATTTTGAAGGCAGGGGGTGTGCCTTTTATAGGCAGAAAATAGAATGGAAGCTTCTAGATGGCACTACCCATTTTTCCCCCTATTTTATTTCAAATTTTGTTCAATAGTCCCTAATTTACTGACTTGTTGCTCAAGCTATTACGCCTATTTTTTGATTTTCCATCTTAAAACCCATTCTAAAATGTTCTAGTGAATTCCATTTCAGTTTTTTAAAGATTCTCTACCCTTGAATTACTCCAATTACCCCTACTTCAGTCCTGAAATCACTAGCCTACCCCCAACCCTAATTAACTAAACAACTTACTATAGTTAACTAAGACGTTTCAGTAATATCCAAAACAAACATCAAAATAACCAACTACTTGATATAATGTGAATTACAACAAAGCACATATCTAAAATGATCTTAAACCAAGTTGGACTAACATAAAAATCACCAAACAGAATAATCAAAATCAAAACAAGACTTGAACTAAAAGAAAAATCAACAAGGATGAATTTATACCAGCATTTATGCTTAACCAAAATCAGAAAGGAAAACAAGGGGAATATCTACTGATGAAATCATACCAGTAATCAAACTAGAATTAAAAACAAACTAACTAAAATCTAAGCACAAAAACAATCAAGCACAAAATTAGAAAAAAATTGATAGAAATTAAAACGCACATTAAACTAGAACTTAACAAGTATGAGCAAAAGAGGAGAATTAAATAAAGAAAAAGAAAAATCAAAACTCACTGACACGGCTCAAAACTCTACTGCTTATCGATTTAAAATTCAAATGATTCTGGTGATATTTGAAAATTGTTGAAACCAGATCCAACATGAGGGAGGCGAGGAAACCACGTGGTATCAATTTGGTGAATTTTGGGGAACCTAGGGTTTTGGCCGGAAAACTTCAAATTAATATTCGAGCACTTCTGGTTAGATTCGAGGGACGGGGTTTGGGGGGTTTGAAAGAGGAGAACAGGTTGGTCCTAGGGTGTTCATTTGGTTGGATTTGGATGACTTTGCATTTTGGCCGGAGGTTTTCGATCCAATATTCGAGCAACTCGGCTGTGATTTGAGTGAATCTAAGGCCAGATATGGAAAGAGGAGGAGAAAAGGATTTAAGAGTGTTAATTTGGACGGGAACGGAGCTTTGCCGCCGTCGTGGGCGATTTTCGGTGGCGGCTCAAGGCGGTGGGTGGTGGCGTTATTTTCTGAGTGAGAAAGACGACGTTAGGGGGGTAGGAGGGCTCCGACCATTATGTATTAACCATTCCCCAGTTCTCAGCCGTTGGATCAAAGATCCTCGACGGCTGAGATTCCTTTGGCCAGGAAACGACGTCGTTTCAGTTAGTGAAGGGGCAGGCCGGTTTTGGGGTGATGATTTGGGCCGGATTGGGTTACATTTCAGGTGCAAATTCATTTGGGCTGCATGATATTTAGTTGTGAATTGGCCCAAATGACAAATGGCTACTTAAACTCTTTTTGGAATTCTCTTTTTATTAATTTCTTTTTATTTATATTTTCTAATTTTATAAAAATACAAAATTAAAATAAAGATCTAATTTATTTCCAAAATTAAACTAATTATCTCCTCAAAATTGATTAAGTCCTAATTAAAGGAAGCTCATGACAAATTCAATAATTAATAGTTGAATATGCAAAGATGAACTATTTTTGTTGTTTTCGTTATTTTTTAAAACAACTTGACTGCTAATTAGTCCTAAAATGTGAGATTAAATCCTAAATTCAAAAGCCAATTATTTTTTTTTATATTTTCCATTAGTTAAAATGCACAAACAAAAAATGTAAACAGTGGCTACAGCATGTCACAAAAATCCACAAAATTGTAAAATAATGAGAGAAATCATTTTGTTTGAATTTCTGGGAGCAGTTCATATAGGGCAAAAATCACGTGCTCATAGTTGCCCCTCTTTGCTCGGGAACACGAAGAGTTCTCGGGCAAAGATAAGTGAGCGGATACGAGCGAATTTTGCCCGTTCGAATACTCCTTGTGAAGCATTTTTGAAAACTGTCTGACCGAACCCTGCTTCAAAGGTTGCCTACATATCCTTGGCTAAAAAGGAATTAGGTCAGTGTAGTTCGGGAAGGTCTAGTAGCTGGGATTACCAGGAGCTATGATTTCACTGCTGTTGCTGCTACTACTGCTCGCTGACCTCCTTATTACACCGAATCGAAATAAAAAGAAGCTAGCCTAAGCTATGATCTATGAAGTACAAAGGGTCCTATCTATGTCTTAAAACTTTCTCTTGTATTGCCTTGAACTTGTATTATTCCGATAGAATTCTTGCGTTGTTGCCTTGTATTGTGATTGGAGATGCTTTGCCATTCCTCCGAGTGATGCTTGACTACTGAAATTTGAAATATATGCCTCTATTCTCCAGGCGTGCTCCTGATTGCTGACACTTGAAAATTATTCCCTTGTTCTCCAAGTGGGCTCCTGACTGCAATAAAATAGATAAACAAAGAAAATTTTCTGCCCAGTTTGGTGGCTGGGGCACATCATGTTATCAAATATTAAAAATTAAAAGCTAAAATTTGAATTGTACTTCCCTTGTTCTCCAGGTGGGCGCCTGATTGCTGAACTTGAAAAGTATTCCCTTGTTCTCCAGGTGGGCTCCCGATTGCCGATCTAGAAAAGTATTCCCTTGTTCTCCAGGTGGGCTCCTGACTACAACAAAATAGACAAACAAAAAAAAATTTCTGCCTCAGTTTGGTGGCTGGGTACATCATGTTATCAAATATTAAAAACTAAAAGCTAAAATTTGAATTGTACTTTCCTTGTTCTCCAGGTGGGTGCCTGATTGCTAAAACTTGAAGTGTATTCCCTTGTTCTCCAGGTGGGCTCCTGATTGCTGATCTTGAAAAGTATTCCCTTGTTCTCCAGGTGGGCTCCTGATTGCTGATCTTGAAAAGTATTCCTTTGTTCTCCAGGTGGGCTCCTGACTGCTGATCTTGAAAAGTTCCCTTCTCCAGGTGGGCTCCTGATTGCAACAAAATAGACAAACAAAGAAAATTTTCTGCCCCAGTTTGGTGGCTGGGAAGATTTGTGAGTTGTTAGCAAAATGTAAATCACCTAAGCAATTGATGCGATGATGAGAGTAAAACTAAAGACTTGACTGGAATGGACGATCCTGTGAGTAAAACCAAGGACATTTGACTGGAAAATTCATCAGACTAGGTCTTCTATCTTAGGAGAAAGATTCATCAGACTAAGATTTAAATCCTAGGAGAAAGTTCGTCAGACTAGGTCCATTTTTGTTATCTTAGGAGAAAGATTCGTCAGACTAAGATTTCGGCCCTAGGAGAAGATTCATCAGACTAGGTCCATTTTGCTATCTTAGGAGAAATATTCATCAGACTAAGATGTTGGTCCTAGGAGAAAGTTCATCAGACTAGGTCGTCTATCTTAAGAGAACAATTCATCAGACTAAGATTTTGATCCTAGGAGAAAGTTCATCAGACTAGGTTTTCTATCTTAGGAGAACAATTCATCAGACTAAGATTTTGATCCTAGGAGAAAGTTCATCAGACTAGGCTTTCTATCTTAGGAGAACAATTCATTAGACTAAGATTTTGATCCTAGGAGAAAGTTCATCAGACTAGGTTTTCTATCTTAGGAGAAAGATTCATCAGACTAGGTCTTCTATCTTAGAAGAAAGATTCATCAGATTAAGATTTTAGATCCTAGGAGAAAAAAAATGTGAAAAGCAATGGCAACATTTTATGCATACTAGCAAGACTGGCAAGGGCAAAGATTTGAGACACCTCCCTTTTGTCGGCTCTCCTCTTCTTCCTTTTCTTTTTCTTTCTTTTCTTTTTCCTTTATGGTTGAACCAACTTTCTTGCACTGCTTTGTTTTTTTTCAAATAAAGAAAACTTGTAAGTTTAAATGTGGTGGTTAGTTTGTGTCCTTGAACTTTGAGGGTGGCCCGATATCCTCTATTTGTTGTATTGCATGAACTGGCATCTCCCCAACCCTTATGTCTCATATGAATCCCACAGCACGTCTATTGCCCCCACTCCGTGTATATCATTTTCTTTCTTGACTGGCCTCTGCCTTGAGTTTATTGTTCCTTCACTCGCCTTGATAACGGATTCCCACTTGGAGACCTTGCTGACCACTTTCTTTGTTACCCTTAACGCAGAAAATATCTCTGATTCGTTCACCAAACCCTTCATTTGTTGCGTTGTTCATGAATTGACATATACCAAGCCCTTGCATTTCACAAGGATCCCAAAGCGTGTAGATTGTTGCCAACTCAGTGTGCCTGTTGTTCTTTCCTGACTTATGACAATTTGATATGCTGTCCAGATCCCGTTTTGTTCAATTGGAAAGTTGGTGGCAGATTTTGAAGTCATTTCTCACTTATTATGACCAGACAGACTCAGGAAGACGGAGTAAACAAGGTAGAAGTAATAGAGTAAAGGACAATGGAAAGAGATGATTCCTAACAAGAAAACTAGAAGGTAGCAACCTATCGGATGTGGATACCAACTCTGATGACCTTGACATGCACCTGTAGCCTATTCTGTTAAGAAAATCTGATGTTCGGCTCTTGTTGTACCTTTTCTCCGTGAAACTGGGCTTCAATGCTCCGCTTATTTGATCTGATTCACAATCCTTATTCGACTTGTAGTGCCCAAAGGGTTTTCACCATCAAGCTCTCTCATTTTGGTCTTTCTCTCGACTCGCTATCGCCTTATGGTGCCCGTGAAGGTTTTCACCAATAAGACACTCTCATTTTTTGTTTCTCTCCGCTTTCATCGCCTTGCGGTACCCGTGAGGGTTCTCATTAACAAGACTCTCTCATTCTTCATTTCCTTCGTTTGGACCGGAGTGTTGCCCCTGCTATGATTCACCTCTATTCGCTTGACTTGGCATCTCTCGAAGACTGATTGGAAGGTCTTTTTTTGTACCGTAATGCAGGCTTTTGGAAAGGGTTAGGAAGGAAGGGTATCAAAGGATCAAAACAATTCAACTTGGTTTCAAAATTACAACTTTCGGAATCAGATTTCTCACAACAACCACAACTTCTGCCCCAGTTTCTTTCTTGGGGACTTTTGGACTTTTATTATGGTGTGACTGAACCTCAGAGAGAGGCTGCCTACGTACCCTTTCGGAATCAAGTCGAACGTAGTTCAGTCCATAAAATTTCTTCGTTGTTACGATCTTTCCTTTCTTCCACTTTTCCTTTTCTTTCTTTCATTTCTTTTCTTTTCCTTCTCTTTTCTTTTCTTTTTCTTTTCCTTTTTTTCTTTTCTTTTTCTTTTCTCTTCTTTTTTTTTCTTTTCTTTTTTTTCTTTTCTATTTCACTGTTTTTCTCTTCCTTTTCTTTTCTCTTTTCTTCTCTTCTTCTTCTCCTTCTTCTTTTCCTTTTCTTTTCCTTTGGACTGTTTTCCTCTTGTTTCTCCGCTTATTTTCCCCTCTAGGGCTTACGAGTTTATTATTGATTCTGAAAGAGGGGTATGCAAGAAAACGACTGAGGCTCAAAAGGGTAACAAAGGGTAAAGTGTTTGGATAGCAAAACAAAATGCCTTCGTCATTCCAATCTCCAAAACATGCCAAGTACAAACTACACAATTAAACAAGCATATGTAACATCTTTTGATTGCACCAGAATTAATAACCATATCCACACATTTGCCTTCTATATTTGTCAATTACCCAACACTATTGGGCAACAAGCACGGTACCAAGAACGGCCCCTGTAAACTTGGTGCAAACTTGCCTTTGACTTCAAACCGATGCGGCATGATGCATTTCAACAATATTTCTTTATGTTTAATTTCACACAATTTGGGCTCGAAGTGATCTCAAAATGCCCTTACTTATTTCCCTCAAATGTCCTTATCATCTTCAATATAGCTTCATTGCTTTATTACTAAACCGGCTGAGAATTATGCGTGCATGTCATGTCACTAGAACCAGCATGAAAAGAACTGTAGAAGAGAACTAAACAAAATGACTAGAAATGGCGGGAAACAGAGAATTGTATTAGACTGACAGTGAAAGGGTTTAAACAATCAACAAGCAAACTAGACTAGGGTTGCAACCCTTGGAGAAACCTAGACAGCACTAAATAAGCTATTACGACTAGACAAACAAGGCAAAGTGAAAGGATAGAAGGATTTGAGTCACAAGACAATATCCGGATTATTACCCTACAATAACCTGGACAACAGAAATGACAACAAAATAAACCACCAAAACTCCACTCTAGCCAACCAAGAGATGGAGCATCTCCCCAATTACCAAGCACAACATCTTTAGCCACTGAGTTTCACATTAATATGGGTGGAACCATCACAATTCTTCATCATGTTATTCTTAGCAAACTGCTTTTGGGTTCCTTTTGCCGGCTTATTCTCACGATCAACCTCTGATAGCGTTGAAACCTTAGTAGCGTTTGGTCCTCCAGGGATCTCAGAAGAATTATTATGTTCCTTTTCAAAATAAATCATACCCACCATATGCGTCTTATTATGCACAGGAGATGGACTTTGGCTAGTGTTTGCTGCATCTGGACTTTGCATGACAATGTCGCCTGCATCAATAAGCTTCTGAATCGCATTCTTCAGATTCCAACATTTCTCTATGTCGTGCCCCAGGGCGCCTGAGCAATATGCGCACCTTTGAGAAGGATCAAACTTCTTTGGAAGAGGGTTCATCATTTTTATCTGAATCGGCTTCAACATGTCCACTGTCCTTAACCTCTGGAACAGACTGGCATATGACTCTCCCAATGGAGTGAAGGTTTTCTTCTTCTGTAACCTCTTATTCTTAAATGCTAGATTGGGCTGAAAAACTTATCCGGGGTATTTTTGGTAAGCTCGTGGGGGTAGATAGGCATTTTTTGGAGCTGGGTACTGAGAATGTGATGTGAGACTTTAGGATTTCTGTAGAGAGAAGTAGCATCAGAGAGGGTCATCTAGTGCACAAGGATAACCACGAAGACGACGTTGAGGCTGGAAGTGTCGATTAGGAAAACTTACCGGATTGTCTTTTCTGTTCCTCTTTATTCCAACCAAGCTTACTGGGAAGTTCTGAGTGGCTTCCGAATAACTCACGATTTTGCCTGACTTGATCCCTTCTTCTATTAGCTCCCCTATTTTTAACACATCATTGAAAGGCTTTCCCAGGGCCGGGATCAAATGACTGTAGTAGGTGAGTCCTTGGGCCTGTAGAAAAAGCTCAACCATTTCTTCTTCGCTAATCGGGGGACTGACTCGAGTAGCTTGCTCCCTCCATCGGAGCCCAAACTCATTAAAGCTTTCCTCCGGCTTCTTTTCCATTTTAGATAGCGAGGAGCGGTCTGGGGTAACACTCGATTTGCATTGGAAGTATCGGACAAAGTCTTGAGCCATGTCACCCAATGTAAGCCACTTGTCGACATCTTGACGAGTGTGCCAGTCCAAGGCTTCCCTCTCCAAGCTCTCACTGAAATATGCCATCATCAACTCATCTTTCTCTCCAACGATCCTCATTTTGTTGAAATAGTCCCTCAGGTGGTCTACCGGATCTCCATGCCCATCATACAAGTTAAATTTTGGTACTTTGAACCCTGAGGGCAGGCGGGTGTCACGGGGCACAATCAGTTCTTTGCAAGTCACGCTACCCGGCCTCCCACTCTTCGCTTGTCCCTTAAAGACTGTTCTGCGCTTTTCAACTTCCTGGGTACCCCATCTCGCCCTTCTCTTCTTGTAACCTTTTCATTTCTAGCATGAAGCTCATCCCGGGAACTCTTCTTGTATGAATCAAGGACCTTGCGGGCAAACTCTGGGGGTGATATTGGGCACTGTGAGCTTTGAGTGGGTATTCATTGTTTGGGGTAGTGGATATGACATGAGAGTAATTTTGGGGAGATGTAACTGGAGGATGAGTGATGGAGTTACTAGGGTAGTTGGGAAAATTGTGATAAGCGGGTGTATCTGGAGAATATGGAGGATCATTCGGCATTGTGTTGGGAGCTTGGGTAAGGACAACATCCGGAAAAATCGGTGGCGGCGGGGGTGGTGCCTTCCCAGTCATCCATGCTTGATACATGTCTGCAATGTGCTGTCTTAACATCTGCACCTCTTCAACCAACCTATTATCCCGTTCAACCAACTGTTGTCGGGCACCTGTATCAACCAACTCAGTTCTATTGTTGTTTGCCATTGCCTTTTGTCCTTGTGTTGAAAAGAAGAGTTACCACTTTAAAACCAAAAACCAACCACCTTTCTGAAATGTCATGACAAAATGAAACCATTACGTTAGCATCAGGGCATTTAACATATTGGTACCCGCACATTTGGGGAGTGAATACATCTAGGTAGTTAACAGTTCCTATTATGCCTTTGATCGGTTGCATGCGTCATCCCAGCTTTTTTCTTATTTTCAATTGCAAACTTTCTCTTTCTTTGTTTTTCTTTTTTTTTATTCTTTTCACTCTTGCCTTTGTCTTCTCTTGTTCATATTCTCTCCCTCATTCTTATTTTTTCGCTCTTTTTTTTTCTTTTTGCCTTTTTGTTGTTTTTCCTCTCTTTTCTTTCCCTTTTTTTTTCTTTTGGTTATGGTCGAATCCTATGGAGATTGCCTACGTATCATGACCCTGCATGAATCAGACCAAGCATAGTTCTTGCAAATTAAATGCAAAACTAAAGAGATAATTTTTTGGGATTTTTCAAATTTTCATTAATAAACGCCGATTACAAGTAATACTAGACTATTTGTTTTTCTAAAAGGGAAAAATTACAAAACAAACTTAAAAACAAAATACAGGCTCGATGACTAGGAATGCATCAAAGCTTCAAATCCTGGGGTCCACGGGGCATCACTCGGCATCGCCATGGGCCTGCGCAAGTCTGAGAAAGTTTCAATGTCAACTGTAGCCTATTTAAAGAAAACTGGCCGTGTAATGACTTATAAAAAAAAGTGGCTATTTTTAAAAAATATTTATTCTAAGAAAACAAAGACTCGGCTTTGCAAATACAGCCTTTCAGAACTTCTGAAAGGGAGATTTTGAGGCTGTGCCCACAAACCGTTTTAAAATGACTCAGGGTGGCTGTTCTTGCAAAAATAACCTTCCGGCGCCCTTTTGGGGATATTCGGCTTATTTTTAACAAGAATGGCGTAATCCGACTTATTTTGACATTATTTGGCTATTTTTGAAAAGGGGTGGTTGGACCCGATGAGGGTTGCCTACGTATCTCACATCCGGTGAGAATCAAACTAGCGTAGTTCGGGCAAATAAAACTAACTATTTTCGAAAATAAGACTCTTCTTCATTGACAAATACACTATTTCGGAAAACAATACTCTTTTTATACTTTTTTTTTCAACAAACTATTTAAAAATAAAACTCTTTGGTTTTTCTTTTTCTTTTTCTTGACCAATAAAACAAACCATATTTTTCTTTTTTTGAAAATAAAATTTCTTTTCCCTTTTCTTCTTTTTTATTTTTCTAAAAAATTCGGCAGAGTTTCGACACTATTTTGACATTGGTTGTTTTTCTAAAACAGGTAATTAACTCTCTACACTGCTATTTCTCTTCTCTTTTTTTTTCAAATTTTTCGAAATACTCCAAAGTCGGTCAGCATGCAAGTCCGAGACAAATAAATGCACACGCAACATGTAAGATGCATCATGATGGTCTTTTCATTTCAGGTTACCAGTCCTAAACGGACCCAACCCCTGTGTTGAGTCCCCTATGGAAAATGCACGTGATGCAGATAAGCGTTCCTACAGGGATCTGGCATGAGGCTAAGTTATTCGAGGTTCAAAACCTGGGTATATGTTCTAGACTATGTACCCAAACGAACAACTTGAGTCGAGGATGGACTATGTACCGAGAACCAAAAGGCCATCCGGCTTAGTAACTTATCCGGCCTCTTTCTTATTTCAGGGTATGACACTAACAGAATAGGGAGTCTCAACCAGTAAGCACATCCCTGGAGGTGAGAAGAGAAGGGTTTCGGCATAGTTTATATACAGATCAGATAATATCAAAGCGGTAAAGCATTTAGCATATTTAGCAGGAAAACATGTAGGAAAATCAGATAAAGCCAAACATAACAATTATTCTAAGCTCGAATTCTTAAACCCTGAACCAAAGTTCTGGGTTTGTGTCCCCAGCGGAGTCGCCAGAGTTGTCACACCTCCTTTTTACTACATCCGCAAGGACGTAAAAGAGTTTTTCCACTTAAAGGACAATCAAAACGGGATTCATTTATTAAGATTCACAGTTGTCACTTGGGAGATTTATGGTGTCCCAAGTCACTGGTTGAATCCCGAATCGAGGAAATTATTGACTCTATTAACAGTCCGCGATCCAAAAATCCGAGTAAGGAATTCTGTTAACCCGGGAGAAGGTGTTAGGCATTCTCGGGTTCCGTAGTTCTAGCACGGTCGCTCAACTGTCATATTTGGCTTAGTTATTTCATTTTAAAACATGTTTCAACTTATGTGCTTTTTAGCTTTAAACCGCTTTTATTATTATTTTAGAGAGAGTTGCAACGTCGTGAAAACATATCTCGAACCACGTCACATAAATGCACCCGTAGTTTTTGATACATTTCGACTTCGTTGGAATTTGGATTTGGGTCACATAAATGCACACCCGAAATTAAGAAGGTAATGTTATTAAAATACGCATCTAAAGCATTATTATATTTGGGTAGAGCCGTGAAATTCGCTAAACGGCCCATCCCAGATTCTAAGTATTTTGATTTAGCCATTTATCGAGGGCTCCACAATTTACATATTTTGTTTAGCGAGGCTCATCTCATTTGTTATTTAAAAGGCAAACCTAAAGCAACTATGATTTTCTATTTAAGTTGTCTCTAAAAATAAATAAATAAAAAAAACCTAATTAATTAGCATTATTTTAAGGATTACTACATTTGGGTCCATGAACTCAATACATTCCAACCTTCAACCACTTTGGGCCTTGAAAATGGCCTACGTAGAGACACCACAACCTAGATATACACAGAGGCTGACCAGTCGCAGGCTTGGGCCCGGGTCCAAACGAACACATAATCAAGACAGGACCTGGGCCGCCTGTTAGGATATCAAGGCCCCAAACTGCCTGGAAACAGGCTGATGGTGGGATCAAACAAAGATACAATTCAATTGAACTAAATGCTTACTAAAATTATCCCATCTTGTTCTATTTAAATTAACAAGATAGTGACCATTTGAATTCCAGACAAAGGCTCAAATTACTTTAACTATTTGGCTACTGGTGAGTTCCTAAATACCACTAAAGGTGCAAAGCAAACTTAGAAATATGGATGGAATTTGACAATCATAGTTCATAACATAAATCTCAGATGACTAGGCTAACACAGACGGGATAATTAATTCAAATCACGAACGGGTTAATTAATCCAAATCAGGCCAATCAATGATGCATATTTAATTCCAATAACTACTGATATGGGCTATTAACCTAAAATTACTAACACTTACATTGTAACAGTGAATTCCGTGTAATTAGACTTGATGTGGCCATTACACATTGAATTCGAAATCAACTACAACTCCAAACTGTTTCTGATTTTTTAGTTTAAACAAAAATAACGCTAAACTAAGCAAGTGCTAACTATACTGAAGCTACAGCTAAACAGTCACAAGTTGAGGCAGTCCATAACAATCCAAATACAGTCCAATCAGTCTAAACCACACAGATTATAACATGTTCTAATTATCCAAATCAACTATTACTACTATGTTATAAATCTCAACAATCATAACATTTGAACTAATATGACTTCAAGAAGATTGGCATTAAGTTAACATGAGCACTATGACATTTCTTCAATAAACCAAATACATCGACGGATTCAGTCTAATCATACATCAGCTGGAGCTGGAAAATAATGAAAATAGAACAAAAATGGAGGAGAAAAGATCAGCTAAGACAATGATCGAGCAGCAGCAGTAATAAACAATTCCCAGCAATATTGAGTAACGAACAACCCCGAAATAGATCCAGAAGTCTAGAAATGTTCAAAAATCAAACAGAAACTAACAGATCAACCCAAAACCAGCTTCAATAAACCCACAATAACTCGAAACTAACCCTGAAATACCCTGAAATCTTCAGTGACTAGAATCCGAGCTAGGAAGGGAAGATCAACAACTAAATATCAGATTTAACCTAATGACTTTCAATGTAACAGTTCTTAGATTTTCTGTTGCTTTTTCTTCTGTTTTTTTTTTTTTTGGTTTTTTGAAGGTTTGGAGTGTGAATTTCAAATTTTAGTTCTGAAGTTTGGGAGCAATGAGGGGGAAACTTTTGAGAGGTTCCAAACTTATTTTGAAGGCAGCGGGTGTGCCTTTTATAGGCAGAAAATAGAATGGAAGCTTCTAGATGGCACTACCCATTTTTCCACCTCTTTTATTTTAGATTTTGTTCAATAGTCCTAACTTACTGACTTGTTGCTCAAATTATTACCCCTATTTTCTGATTTTCCATCTTAAAACCCATTCTAGAATGTTCTAGTGAATTCCATTTCAGTTTTTTAAAGATTCTCTACCCTTGAATTACACCAATTACCCCTACTTCAGTCCTGAATTTACTAACCTACCCCCAGCCCTGATTAACTAAACAACTAACTATAGTTAACTAAGACGTTTCAGTAATATCCAAAACAAACAGCAAAATAACCAAATAGTGAAATTTGTAACTGAAATTTTGCAATCCAATCTAGACCACACGCCATAGGACCACGTTTCCACTTTTGAAATCTTTCATGTGATCAGAATCCTACATTTATATTGTGAATAAGCCCGAACAAGCTATAATAACCACACCTGCAACCTCAGGTGCTATTACATAATAGACCACATAATTCAAACGCTTGTAGTGATAATTCCTAATCACAGCAACTGCACACAACACCTGAATACCGATAAAACTCTTATCAACTAAAGTCTCATATCACACTTTCATATGCTGCCAATGATGACTAAATCACGCGGTAAGCCATAACCATTTCCCATACCAACCATTTATGAAGTAATTTCTCCTTTGGCAAATATTACATCAAATTTCTGAGTCGAAGCTCGATATTATCCTTCCAACATACCGAAATCGAATCCATTTGTATTCATTAATGATACCTCTAATCTCTTCTAATCCAAAACAATACTCTGGTAATAAGACACATCAATACAGGCCTAAGCCACAACTCGCACAGTACGCGCGCCAATAAGCAACAGTCCGAGTATACTAAATTCATGAAAATGACTCAAGTGAAAGAGCTGTACCACAAGCTTACTAGTACCGCCACAACACAAGGCTGAGAACCCGTCTCACATTATAGAAACAGAACACTCGAATCTAACCGTAAGGTATTCAGACACTAGTTCACCTGAGACACCCCAAGTTACCATACTCAAAACCATCAACCAAGCGCAATTTGATATCTAGTACCACAAGCGAATCATCATGCCCATAGAGAAGTACATAATACAATTCCATACCAGTAAACCTCCCTATTGCACAATCCGATTACCCCAGAAAGGGAAATTACCTCAAAGAAGAGAGCCGCTTTGCAAGTTCTACAAGTACCACACCAACGATGTGCTATGAGCTCGTCAATCACAGTGGAACCAAGATACATGAATAGAATAATAATAACCGGCTCTTCTATAGCTCACATTGACATCAACTTCACGAGCAACTTAGTTGCCAATAATATAATCCACCTGGCACGGTCGCAGACCTCCAGTCCAAGCATATCATATAGAAGCAATCCAACAAGTACACATGTATATGCTAACTGAAACAAGATTCTCATGCTCCCGGACTGGCATAAATAACGCTCTATATCGTAGGCCTGAGCAAACTGTGCTGTCATAGCTCAAATCAGCAAGTTCACACAGAATTAGTAATTACCAAGTCTGTGCTGGAATTTAGCATCTTGGAAATCTCAAGTATAGTCTAGATAGTTCTTAACAGAGTTACAGATATGAGAAACATTATAACTTTAAGCTCAATATCCCACTCTAGGCATATCATAGCCTACGTATCTTCCGAGCATGAATATTGGCTCGGTGCTTGCACATCGGGTCAAACCGCACATATATTCGCGCTCACAGCATATTGTTATCACCATCAATTAGCCCGACTAGTACATCCAATGAGTTAGATAAAATACTCTCCTCAACATGCCACAACCCCGAAATAGTATATTTTTGAGAATTCTCCGTCTCCAAATTCATAGATCACATAAATCACCATAACTAATCACAACCTCAACACCCAAATGCTTCGTACCTAAACTAAGCAAGTGCTAACTATACTGAAGCTACAACTAAACAGTCATAAGTTGAGGCAGTCCATAACAGTCCAAATACAATCCAATCAGTCTAAACCACACAGATTATAACATGTTCTAATTATCCAAATCAACTATTACTATTATGTTATAAATCTCAACAATCATAACATTTGAACTAATATGACTTCAAGTAGATTGACACTAAGTTAACTTGAGCACTATTACATTTCTTCAATAAACCAAATACATCGACGGATTCAGTCTAATCATACATCAGCTGGAGCTGGAAAATAATGAAAATAGAACAAAAATGGATTGTATTTGGACGAACAACCCCGAAATAGATCCAGAAGTCTAGAAATGTTCAAAAATCAAACAGAAACTAACAGATCAACCCAAAACCAGCCTCAATAAACCAACAATAACTCGAAACTGACCCAGAAATACCCTGAAATCTTCAGTGACTAGAATCCGAGCTAGGAAGGGAAGATCAACAACTAAAATTCAGAATTAACCTAATAAATTTCAATGTAACAGTTCTTTGATTTTCTGTTGCTTTTTCTTCTGTTTTTTTTTTTTGGTTTTTTGAAGGTTTGGAGTGTGAATTTCAAATTTCAGATCTGAAGTTTGGGAGCAATGGGAGGGAAATTTTTGAGAGGTTCCAAACTTATTTTGAAGGCAGGGGGTGTGCCTTTTATAGGCAGAAAATAGAATGGAAGCTTCTAGATTGCACTACCCATTTTCCCACCTCTTTTATTTCAGATTTTGTTCAATAGTCCCTAACTTACTGACTTGTTGCTCAAGTTATTACCGCTATTTTCTGATTTTCCATCTTAAAACCCATTCTAGAATGTTCTAGTGAATTCCATTTCAGTTTTTAAAGATTCTCTACCCTTGAATTACCCCAATTACCCCTACTTCATTCCTGAAATCACTAACCTAGCCCTAGCCCTGATTAACTAAACAACTAACTATAGTTAACTAAGACGTTTCAGTAATATCCAAAACAAACAACAAAATAATCAACTACTGATATAATGTGAATTAAAACAAAGCACATATCTAAAATGATTTGAAACCAAGTTGGACTAAAATCAAAATCACCAAACAGAACTAATCAAAATCAAAACAAGACTTGAACTAAAAGAAAAATCAAAAGGCATGAATTTATACCAGCATTTATGCTTAACCACAATCAGAAAGGAAAACAAGGGGAATATCTACTGATGAAATCATACTAGTAATCAAACTAGTATTAAAAACAAACAAACTAAAATCTAAGCAGACAAATAATCAAGCACAAAATTAGAACAAAATTGACATAAATTAAAACGCACATTAAACTAGAAATTAACAAGTATGAGCAAAAGAGGAGAATTAAACAAAGAAAACGAAAAATCAAAACTCACTGACACGGCTCAAAACTCTGCTGCTTATCGATTTAAAATTCGAATGATTCTCGTGATATTTTAACATTGTTGACACCAGATTCAACATGAGGGAGGCGAGGAAACCACGTGATATCAATTTGGTTAATTTTTGGGAACCTAAGGTTTTGGCCGAAAAACTTCAAATTAATATTCAAGCACTTCTGGTTAGATTCGAGGGACGGGGTTTGGGGGGTTTGAAAAGGAGAACAGGGTGGTCCTGGGGTGTTCATTTGGTTGGATTTGGATGACTTTGCGTTATGGCCGGAGGTTTTCGATCCAATATTCGAGCAACTCGGCTGTGGTTTGAGTGAATCTAAGGCCAGATATGGAAAGAGGAGGAGAAAATGATTTAAGGGTGTTAATTTAGATGGGAACGGAGCTTTGCCGCCGCCGTGGGCAATTTCTGGTGGCGGCTCAAGGCGGTGGATGGTGGCGTTATGTTCTGAGTGAGAGAGACGAAGTTAGGGGGGTAGGGGGCTCCGACCATTATGTATTAACCATTCCCCAGTTCTCAGCCGTTGGATCAAAGATCCTCGGCGGCTGAGATTCCTTTGGCCAGGAAACGACGTCGTTTCAGTTAGTGAAGGAGCAGGCCGGGTTTGGGGTGATGATTTGGGCCTGATTGGGTTACATTTCAAGTGCAAATTCATTTGGGCTGCATGATATTTAGTTGTGAATTGACCCAAATGACAAATGGCTACTTAAACTCTTTTTGGACTTCTCTTTTTATTAATTTCTTTTTATTTATATTTTCTGATTTTATAAAAATACAAAATTAAAATAAAGACCTAATTTATTCCAAAAATTAAACTAATTATCTCCTCAAAATTGATTAAGTCCTAATTAAAGGAAGCTCATGACAAATTCAACAATTAATAGTTGAAAATGCAAAGATGAACTATTTTTATTATTTTCTTTATTTTTTAAAACAACTTGACTGCTAATTAGTCCTAAGATGTGAGATTAAATCCTATATGCAAAAGCCAAATATATTTTTTGTATTTTCCATTAGTTAAAATGCACAAACAAAGAATGCAAACAATGACTACAGCATGTCACAAAAATCCACAAAATTGTAAAATAATCAGAGAAATCATTTTATTTGATTTTCTGGGAGCAGTTCATATAGGGCAAAAATCACATACTCACAAACAATACAATTTTATAAACATGCAGAATAACAACCTAACTCAGCCCGACATCGGGGTGTCACTAGTCATGAGCATCTATTAGAGTATAAATACAACTACAAGGTCTGAAATATACAAAACAGGACTGATGAACAAAAGGGGAGAAAGGCGGTGCTGCGAACGCTGACAGCCACCTTGCTAAAACTCTGATAACCTTGCCTCCAATCACCAAAACTCGTTGCCGGGTGTATAAATACCTGCATCTACGCACAAGGTACAGGGAGTAAAGTGAGTACTCCAACTCAGTGAGTAATAAGGGTAAATAACAATTGAGCAGTAAGAAATCATGTAAAGCAAGCCATCATGCTATATAGGAGCAGTGTAAACCCTTTGAGAAAAACAGTGAAATTGTGAAATCTTTAGAAATATTTTGGCTCAGTTTAAAACCTCTTTTGAAAATGTCTTTTTACAATAGTTAAGCAAATGAATGCAAAACAAGTAGTGCAAACAAGCACAGAAGTTAGCCCCTCGGGCACAACGCTCCGTTAACAGATAACACCAACATATCAAGTAATTATTGCAAGAAATAGCATAAAAGCCAATAAAATAAAAGTTCAGAAATATTATGACAGATAATACAGATAAGAACAAATGCATGAGTGCTATGCAATGCATATGATGGTACACTCTGGTACCCACTACGGCGTGCAGCCCGAGCCATCCATTTATTTATCCTCGACGACGCTCACTGGGGGTATGTACAGACTCCGGAGGGGCTCCTACAGCCCAAGCGCAATATCAAGCCATCTCGTGGCATCAACCAGGCTCTCATCCTCAATATCAATATAATCAACCAGGCTCTCAGCCTCAATATCAAAATAACAAGTAGAAATCTGCCCTCGGGCTCAGTATCAAAATGACAAGTAGAAATCTGCCCCTCGGGCTCAGTATCAGTAACTCAGAACAGTATTAGCCCCTCAGGTTCACTATCAGAACAATATCATATAGTAACCGCTGTGGTGCGCAACCCGATCCATATATCCTCACAATATAGGAACTCGGCCTTACTCAATCAACATAATCACATAAACCACTGGGGCAACAATAAAACATGATGCTCAGCCCAAAAATATTTTTAGTAATATCATTTCGAGTGTTTAAGGCATAATAACTTGGCTGAGTTTTTAAAATAGTGGAAAATACATGACTGAGTTCAAATATATAATTAAATCAGTGAGGAATTATCGACAATAATCCCCGAAGGGTTCAAATAATTGGCACGAAGCCCAAATATGGCAATCAGCCCAAATTATGATGATAACAAGTAGTTTCAGTCAAATACGTAGTAATTTCATCAATCAGAACGGACCAAGTCACAACCCCAACGGTGCTCTACCCCACGCTCTCTATCCGGCATGCAAGTCACCTCAATACAGCACTATGGTGTGCAAATCCGAGGTTTCAAACCCTCAGGATGTCTTTTACAAACATTACTCACCTCAAACCGGCTATTTCTTTAACTCTTTTCCCCTCAAATTGGCCTCCACGTGCATTGAATCTATCCAAAACTATAACTAATACGTCATAATATATTATGGGAACAAAGCCCAATTCAAATAATAAAAAAATACCAAAATTCTCGAAATTAGCAAAAACCCAAGCCCCGGGCCCACGTCTCAAAAATTAGAAAATTAACATCATCGGATTCCTTATCTTTCTACGTGTCTAACCGTACCAAAATTTTCCAATTTCCATCATATTTCGACCCTCAAATCCATGATTCTATCCAAGAGGGTTTTCTAACCTTTTCTATCAAAATTTACGGATTAAATGCCAAAATTAGTAATAGATTCAAGTAATATAACCAAAATTGAGTTAAGAACACTTACCCCGTTGTTCTCTCCAAAAATCTCCCGAAGAATCGCCTTATCCGAGCTCCAAATCGGTAAAAATGGAAAATGGATTCATCCCATTTGCAGAACTTCAAAAAATTCTGCCAGATATTTTCGTGTGCACTATTCACCCCGTATTACTATTTACCCGAGTTACTGTTCAAGGGGGGGGGGAGGGGTACTGTTCATGGGGGTGCTGTCCACGGTACTATTGACGGATATTGTTACGGGGTACTGTTCATGGCACTGTTCAAAACTATTGTTCACAGTGCTATGAAAAAGTAGCTTTATTTTTCGTGCCTAAATCGATCCGTTAATCTTCCGAAATATATCCGAGGTCCCTGGGACCTCAACTAAAAGCACCTAACATGTCTTAAAACATTATCCAAACTTGCTCCAATCGTCAAAACACCTCAACTAATGCCAAAATCATCAAATTACATCGAATTCAAGCTTAAGTTCTTTTAAAACTTCTAAAACACGCATTCGATCAAAAACCCGACCAAACTACGTACGAATGACCTGAAATTTTGCAAAAACATCCCAAATGACCTAATGAAGCTACAACAACTTTCGGAATTCCATTCTGACTCCCGGATCAAAATCTCACCTATCAACCGGAAATCGCCAAAATACTAACTTCGCCAATTCAAGCCTAATTCTACACCGGTCCTCCAAAACCACTTCCGATCACACTCCTAAGTCAAAAATAACCTCCCGGAGCTAACCAAACCATCAGAATTCACATCCGAGCACTCTAACATATAAGTCAACTCCGAGTGGACTTTTCCAAACTAAGCCTTCCTTAAAGAGACTAAGTGTCTCATTTCTAATCAAAATCACTCCAAATCAACTCAACTACATATGACACGGATAACGAAGCATGTAGAAATAGAAAATGGGAAGAACAGGGCAGTAACTCACGAGACGACGAGTCGGGTCTTCACACTTGCCGACCAAGGGCTTCTTTGGTAATTATCGGTGATTCAATTATTTTGATTGGTTTAGCTTGTGTAGGCACTGTAGTTGTATTTGTTAGTTTTAGGCTATGAAGACACTTTTGCCATTGTGGGCTCCATAAATTTTCACTGCAGACTACTTGGCTGGTTTATTGGACAAACTGAATGCACATCCCTCTTTTATGCATTAGACTGTCACGTGTTCTTGGAAATGATGATATAGTACTTGGTAGACAAAAAATGATAAAATACTACTCCCTCCTTCTATTTTAGTTTATATGAATCTATTCTTTTTTTGGTCCGTTTAAAAAAGAATGACCCATTTTTTAAATTTGGTAATAAGTTTGCTTAAACTTGTAATTTTATCCTTAATGAGAAACTTTATAACCACACAAATGTTCTGGGCCCATTTTTTTATTTGTTTAGGACCACAAATTTCAAAAGTTTTCATTTTTTCTTAAACTCCATACTTAGTCAAACAGGTTCGCATAAATTAAAACGAAGGGAGTGTTGCTTGTCTTATTTCTTCTAAAATATTGACTACAACAAAAGTAGACTTATTTATTTGTATATGCTTTTACTTTTGATTAATCTAACTTGCACATTAAATTGTAAGGTTAACGGGCCATACCAGTGTACCCTTTTCATCATATAAATTTGTTTTGTTAAACTTAAGTCGGAATATGTTAGGTAAAAAAGTTGTACATATTTAAGTAGAATTAAAAAAAATATTCAGGACAAATTTGGCCACTTGATATTATACAAAATGATTGCTCACTGGAATTTTAAAATTATATACTTTTATTTGAAAGAAAAATCCAAATTATTTAACTTTAGAATTAATCAAATTGAGTTCCGGTAGATATAGATTGTAGATTCTTACTGTAAGATTATAACATATTATATATGTAGCTTATTCTGGACGTTATTTACTCATGCTAATAAAGTAAGTATTTCTTTTCTACTCAAATAAAAAGGTGTCACGACCCGGATTTTCCACCTTCGAGAGTCGTGATGGCGCTTACTAATAGGATCAAGGCAAGCCAATTATCAATTACCTCTTTTAACGAACATCAACAATATTAGAAACAACGAACCATTTAATAATAAAGCGGAAGTCTCAATTATAATTAACTGAAAGAAATGTGAAAGTTTAACAAAATCCTCTACCCAAGACTGGTGTCACAATACTCACAAACGTGTAGAGAATACTAAATACAAGATTCGAATGAAGCATAAAATAGTTTGTTTCGGTACAAAACTCCCAAATCCTCTATTGTTGTCCAAAAGCTGCTGCTCTGACGCTGTGATCTGTGCAAAAAGATGCACAAAGTGTAGCATCAGCACAACAGACCCCATGTGCTGGTAAGTGCCTAGCCTAACCTCGGCGAAGTAGTGACGAGGCTAGACCAGACTACCAGATAAACCTGTGCAGTTATGAAATATATTGCAAAAAATAAACAGAAAATAAGCAGTTTATAAAAGGAGGGGGAAACATGCTGTGGGGAGGCAACAGTTAAATAAGAAGTCTAAACTTAAGGATAGAACAACCAACAGAAACTTAAATCCGGAATAAACACACTTAAGCTATAATTTGTTGCGGTGCGCAACCCGATCCGATCACATAGAAATACTGTTGCAGCATGCAACCCGATCCTCAATTATCACTGTTACGACGTGCAACCCGATCCATGATTATCAGAGTTGCGGCTTGCAACCCGATCCATATATAAATCACAAAACATCACCCAATCAACAATCACAAGTAAGGGGTAAGGGGGTAACATCTAGTGATAGCAATCCCGGCAAGGGAATATAACAACGCAACTAAATCCCAGGCAAGGGATAAAAATCAACAAAACCAATAACACGTCACGGCAAGGGAGTAACCATCAACTCTTTCTCGTTCTTACACTTCTCACTTATAATTCACTTTAACATTCAAGCCATTGCTCCAAAGAGTCATTTCATATCATATTCTCAATACGTAACACAACTCAAGCCATTGCTCCACGGAGTGTAGTAATCATAATCTCTGTCTCATTCTCTTTACATTATATAGAAATCATCAAATAAGCATGGAAGAATCACAATAATTCAGGATAACCTCAATATAAGGAAACACGGTCATGCTAGACACCAGTGTATAGATACTCGTCACTATACCTATACATCGTACTCGACAAATAGCAATTAGCAAATAAGACTCTACTCCGATTCCCTCAAGCCAAAGTTAGATCAGACACTTACCTCAACTTTCACGGCTAAATCAACCCACAACGACCGCTTTCCCTTTTGAATTCGGCTCCAACTCAATCAAATCTATGAAATAATGACTTTATAGTATTAATAATACTAAACAAATCAAACCCAATGCCTAAATATAGATTCCCAACCTTTCTTCCAAAACTTCCAAAATCGACCCCGGGCCCGCTTGGTCAAAACACTAGGTTCGGACCAATTCCATATCACCCATTCACCCACGACCCCGTATATGCAATTTGTTTCCAAATTTGACCCCAAAACGAGATCTAAATCGAAGAAAATCGAAAAGCCCTAACTCTACCCATTTCCCCCAATTTCAACCCTGGATTACATGTTTTAGGCCTAGGACATCAATGGATGATGATAGAAAATGAAGAAAATGAGTTAGATAATACTTACCCAAGAATATTTGGTGAAGAATCGCTCTACAAGTCGCCTAGGGGCTGTGGAGAAGAAGAGCTCGTGTATTTTTGTGATAGAACCCGTAGCTACTATTTTTGTTTTTACAAATTTAACTAGGCAAAAATGGTCTATACGATCGCAAAGGAAGTCATGCGATCGCATAGAAGAAGGGGAAATGTTCATTGCGATCGCAAAGTGATCATTGCGATCGCATAGAAGTAGCAGTTGGGATATTGCGATCGCGAACTGGCTATGCATTCACATATAGGAAAAGTAAAGGGCTTCTCAGGCTAGCACTATGCGATCGTGGAAGGGTAATTACGATCGCATACAAAAAACTGAACCTCCTGAATATTAACACTATGCGATCGCATAGAACAAATGACTGGACACTAGCAGACAGCAGTTTCTGCAATATCTTAAGTTCAAAAACCACTCCGACACTCCTCTGAAATACTCCCGAGCCCTCGGGGCTCCTAACCAAACACACACACTAACTCAACAACATCCTACGAACTTAACCGTGCGATCAAATCGCCAAAATAACATCATAAACGAGGAATCAAACCTCAAAATCATCAATTTTTCATCAAACTTCATAAACTTTCATTTTTTAGATATTTAGGTCTGAAACACGTCAAATGACGTCTGATTTCAACCACATTTCACAGGAAGAGCTTAAACCACGTATAAGACCTGTACCGGGCACCAAAACCAAAATACGAGCCCGATACCAATGCTTTCTAATCCATTTTCATTTCAAATTTCCAAATAAATTTCAGAAAAACAATTTCTTTTAAAAATTCATTTCTCGAGCTCGGGACCTCGGATTTCGATTCTGGGCATATGCCCGAGTCCCATATTTTTCTACGGACCCTCCGGGAACATCCAATCACGGGTCCGGGTCTGTTTACCCAAAATGTTGACCAAAGTCAACTTTAATCATATTAATATCAAAATTCATTAATTTTTACATAGGATTCATATTTAAGCTTTTCGGCTACGTGCCTGGATTGCACACGCAAATTGAGGTGACTAAAAGTGAGGTTTTCAAGGCCTCAAAAGTAAGGAATCAAAGAGAAAACAGGTGATGACCCTTTGGGTCGTCACATTCTCCACCTCTAAAATAACTGTTCGTCCTCGAACGGATAAAAGAAAGAAGTACCTGAGTCGGGAAACAGATGGGGATAACAGCTCCGCATATCAGACTCGGACTCCCAGGTCGATGCCTCAGGAGGCTAACCTCTCCACTGGACACGCACTGAAGGAAAACTCTTCGACCTCAACTGTCGAACCTGCCGGTCTAGAACAGCTAACGGCTCCTCCTCATAAGACAGATCCTTGTGCAGCTAGACAGTGCTGAAATCTAACACGTGAGCTGGATCGTCGTGATACCTCCGAAGCATGGACACATGAAACACTAGATGTATGGCTGACAAGCTAGGCGGCAAGGCAAGTCTATAAGCCATATCTCCCATACGATCGAGAATCTCAAATGGACTAATGAACCTAGGGCTAAGCTTGCCCTTCTTCCCAAATCTTATCACGCCCTTCATAGGCGACACTCGGAGCAAGACCCACTTACCAACCATGAAAGATACAATCCGAACCTTACGATCTGCATAACCCTTTTGTCACGACTGAGCCGAACGAAACCTGTCCTAAATGGTCTTGACCTTATCCAAGGCCTCCTGAACTAAGTCTGTACCCAATAACCGAGTCTCTCCCGGCTTAAACCATCCCACTGAAGACCGACATCGCCTACCATACAACGCCTTACATGGAGCTATCTAGATGCTAGACTGGTAGCTGTTATTGTAGGCGAACTCTACTAAAGGCAAAAACTGGTCCCACGAACCTCCAAAGTCGATAACACAAGCCCGAAGCATATCCTCCAAAATATGAATAGTCCGCTCGGACTGACCGTCCGTCTGAGGATGAAACGCTGTGCTCAACTCAACCCGTGTGCCCAACTCCCGCTGAACTGCACCCCAAAAATGTGAGGTAAACTGAGTACCCTGGTCCGAAATGATAAATACTAGCACACCATGAAGGCGAACAATCTCCCGGATATAAATATCGGCTAACCTCTAGGATGAATAGGAGACTGCCACAGGAATGAAATGTTCTTACTTGGTCAGCCTATCAACAATAACCCATATCCCATTGAACTTCTTCCGAGTCAACGAAAGTCCGGTAACGAAATCCATGGTAATCTTCCCCCACTTCCCCTCGAGAAGCTTGATCCTCTAAAACAAACCACCAGGCCTCTGATGCTCATACTTAACCTGCTGACAATTCAAAAATCGAGCCACATATGCAACAATATCTTTCTTCATCCTGCGCCACCAATAGTGCTGCCTCATATCCTGATACATCTTTGCGGTGCCCGGGTGAATAGAATACCGAGAACTATGGGCCTCCGCTAAGATCAACTCTCGAATCCCATCGACATTGGGCACACAAACTCACCCCTGCAATCTCAAAACACCATCGCTATCTAAGGTCAACTTCGTGGCACCTCCACGTTGTACCGTGTCTCTCAGGACACACAAATGGGGATCATCAAATTGCCGATCACGGATACGCTCCAATAATGAAGAACGCACGACCGTGCAGGCTAACACTTTGCTAGGCTCAGAAATATCCAAACTTATAAATCGATTGGCCAAGGCCTGAATATCCAAAGCAAGCGGTCTCTGGCTGACCGAAATATAAGTAAAACTACCCTTGTTGGCAAATTTCCTACTCAATGCATCGACCACCACATTGGCTCTCCCCGGGTGATACAAAATAGTAACATCATAATCTTTCAATAACTCCAACCACCTCCTCTGCTTCAAGTTCAACTCCTTCTACTTGAACAAGTATTGAAGACTCTTATGATCAGTGTGCACCTCACACGTCACACCATACATGTAATGCCTCTTAATCTTCAAAGCATGAACAATGGCTGCCAACTCTAGGTCATGTACCAGATAATTCTTCTCGTGGATCTTCAACTGCTCGAAGCATTAGCAATGACTCTACCATCCTGCATTAATACTGCACCAAGACCAATATGGGAAGCATCATAATAAACTGTATAAGGCCCTGAACCTATGGGCAAAACTAATACCGGTGCCGTAGACAGAGCTGTCTTGAGCTTCTGAAAGCTCGCCTCACAATCATCTGACCATCTGAACTGGGCACCCTTCTGGGTCAATCTGGTCATCAAGGCTGCAATAGATGAAAACCCCTCCACTAATCCACGATAATAGCCTGCTAACCCCAAGAAACTCTGAATCATGGTAGCTGATGCTGGTCAAGGCCAGTTCTTGACTGCCTCAATCTTCTTCGGGTCCACCTGAATACCCTTTGCTGATACGATGTGACCCAGAAATTCAATCGAACTCAACCAGAGCTCGCACTACGAGAACTTAGCATATAACTGACTATCCTTCAGAGTCTGAAGAACCACTCTGAGGTGCTGCTCGTGCTCCTCCTGGCTGCGGGAGTACACCAGAATATCATCAATAAAGACTATCACGAGCAAGTCTAAATAAGGCCTGAACACACAATTCATCAACTCCATAAATGCTGCCGGGGCATTGGTCAACCCAAATGACATGATCAAAAACTCATAATGCCCATACCAAGTGCGGAATACTGTCATAGGGACATCAGACACCCTAATCCTCAGCTGATGGTTTCCAAATCTCAAATCTATCTTTGAAAACACCTTTGCACCATGAAGCTGGTCGAACAAATCGTCAATCCTCAACAGTGGATACTTGTTCTTTATCGTCACTTTATTCAATTGCCGATAATCAATGCACATCCTCATCGAACCATCATTTTTATTCACAAATAACACCGGTGCACCCCAAGGAGAAACACTAGGCCTGATAAAACCCTTCTCTAATAAATCCTGCAACTGGTCCTTTAACTCCTTCAACTCTGGCGGGGCCATGCGATACGGCGGGATAGAAATGGGTTGAGTGCCCGGAGCTAGATCAATACAGAAACCAATATCCCTGTCGGGCGGCATACCCAGCAGGTCTGAAGGGAAAACCTCGGGGAACTCCCGGACAATAGGAACAGAATCAATAGAAGGGACCTCTACGCTGGAATCGCGAACATACACCAGATAAGTTAAACACCCCTTCTCGACCATGCATTGAGCTTTCACATAGGAAATAACTTTGTGGGTGGTATGCCACGGTGTCCCTCTCCACTCCAAACGGGGCAAATCTGGTAAAGCCAAGGTCACGGTCTTGGCGTGACAATACAAAATAGCATGATACGGGGACAACCAATCTATCCCTAATATAATGTCAAAATCCACCATGTCTAAGATCAATAAATCAACACGGGTCTCAAGACCCTCAAACACTACCACACAGGAACGATACACTCAGTCGACCACTATAGAATCACCCACTGGTGTGAATATATAAACAGGAATGCCCAAAGCATCACTAGGCATGACCAATTAGGGTGCAAAATAAGATGACACATACAAATATGTAGACCCAGGGTCAAATAGCACGGAAACATCCCTATCACAAACCAGAATAGTACCTGTAATGACTGCATCTGAAGACTCAACCTCTGGCCTGGCTGGAAGAGCGTAACACCGGGGTTTGGCCCTACCTCCCTAAACCATATATCTGGGACGATCGGCTGCTGGCTGGCCTCTACTTCTGGCGGTCCGAGCTCCACCTCTATGATCTCTACCTCCACCTCTATGGCCTCTACCCCTTCCTCTAGCTAGCTGGGCGGCCTGTGGATCACTTGATGCCTGTATCATAGGATGAGGACCCTGCTGCTGTGACTGAGCACCTCTCAACCTCGGGCAAGCCCTCCTGATGTGACCATACTCACCACACTCATAGCACTCGCCTGAATGCTGTAGCTGAGAAGACTGTAACTGAACCTGATCCTGGGGAGCTACCTGCTTCGGAGTACGTATAGTAGGAGTTTGAACTCCTCCTCCGTCCTGGGAAGTGGCTGGTGCTACTGGAAGAAAACCCGCTCTAGTGATGCTCTCCACAAAGCCTACCAATCTGACCAAAGCGTCCTGTAGAACTGGGGTGGCTATGAACCCCTCTAGAACCTGAGCTGGGCCCACCGGAGCTGCTGGGTTTGGAACTTCCTTATCATAATCAATATGAGGCTCCACCTCTGAGACTGCTGCTCGGGGCTGAACTCTTCCCCTGCCTCGTCCTCTTACACGGCTTCGGCCTCGCCCTCTGCCCCTCATTGGAGCTGCTGCTGGGGGCTCGGGCTACTGCGCGGTAAAGGAGGAAGCACGTGTTCTCGCCATCTCTAAAAGAACATAGTAGAATGACAATCAGTATTTAAGAAACAGAATCGCACGACATGAAAGAACAAAAGTGAAATTTTCCTAACTTCGTAGCCTCTGGGGTTAAATACAAACGTCTCCGTACCAATCCCTCAGACTCTTCTAAGTTTGTCCGTGAGTCGTGAGACCTATGTAACCTAGTGCTCTATACCAACTTGTCACGACCCAGATTTCTCACCCTCGGGAGCCGTGATGGCGCATACTAATAGGTGCAAGGCAAGCCAATTATATATTACCTCTTTTAATAAACATCAACAAAATTAGAAACAACGAAGCATTTAATAATAAAGCGGAAGTCTCAAATATAATTAACTGAAAGAAATGCGGAAGTTTAACAAAATCCTCTACCCAAGACTGGTGTCACAATACTCACGAACGCCTAGAAATACTAAATACAAGGTTCGAATAAAGTATAAAACTGTTTGTTTCGGTACAAAGATAACAAACTAAAATAGAGATAGAGAGACTCCGGGCCTGCGGACGTCAGCAAGGCTTCCTCGGGTTCTCTGGACTGAAGTCAACTCTCGAATCCTCTACTACTGTCCAAAAGCTGCTGCTCCGGCGCTGTGATCTATGCAAAAACATGCACTGAGTGTAGCATCAGCACAACCGACCCCATGTGCTGGTAAGTGCCTAGCCTAACCTCAGCGAAATAGTGACGAGGCTAGACCAGACTACCAGGAAATAAGCAGTTTATAAAAGGAGGGGGAAACATGTTGTGGGGAGGCAACAGTTAAAATAAGAAGTCTAATCTTAAGGATAAAATAGCCAATAGAAACTTAAATCCGGAATAAACACACTTAAGCTATAATTTGTTGTGGCGCGCAACCCGATCCGATCACATAGCAATACTGTTGTGGCGTACAACCTGATCCTCAATTATCACTGTTGCGACGTGCAACCTGATCCACGATTATCATTGTTGCAGTGTGCAACCCGATCCATATATAAATAACAAAATCTCACCCAATCAACAATCACAATTAAGGGGTAGGGGGTAACAACTAGTGACAGCAATCCCGACAAGGGAATATAACAACACAACTGAATCCCGGCAAGGGAGAAAAATCAACAAAACCAATAACACGTCCCGGCAAGGGAGTAACCATCAACTCTTTCTCTTTCTTACACTTCTCACTTATAACTCACTTTAACATTCGAGCCATCGCTCAAAAGAGTCATTTCATATCATATACCATCTCAATCCGTAACACAACTCGAGCCATTGCTCCACTGAGTTTAGTAATCATAATCTCTGTCTCATGCTCTTTACAGTATATAGAAATCATCAAATAAGCATGGAAAAATCAAAACAATTCAGGATAACCTCAATATAAGGACACATGGTCATACTAGACACCAGTGTATAGATACTCATCACCATGCATATACACCATACTCGACAAATAGCAATTAGCAAATAAGACTCTACTCCTATTCGCTCAAGCCAAAGTTAGACTAGACACTTACCTCAACTTCCACGGCTAAATCAACCCACAACGACCGCTTTCCCTTTTGAATTCGGCTCTAACTCAATCAAATCTATGAAATAATGACTTTATAGTATTAATAATACCTAAACAAATCAAATCCAATGCCTAAATATAGATTCCCAACCTTTCTTACAAAAATTCCAAAATCAACCCCGGGCCCACTTGGTCAAAACATAAGGTTCGGATCAATTCCATATTACCCATTCCCCACGAGCCCGTATATACAATTTGTTTTCAAATTTGACCCCAAATCGAGGTCTAAATCGAAGAAAATCGAAAAGCCCCAACTCTACACATTTCCCCCAATTTCAACCCTAGATTACATGTTTTAGGCCTAGGGTTTCAATGGATGATGATAGAAAATGAAGAAAACGAGTTAGATAATACTTACCTAAGAATATTTGGTGAAGAATCGCACTACAGGTCACCTAGGGTTTTGGAGAAGAAGAGCTTGTGTATTTTTGTGATAGAACCTCTAACTACTGTTTCTGTTTTAAAAATTTAACTGTGCAAAAATGGCCTATGCGATCGCGAAGGAAGTCATGCGATCACATAAAGGAAGGGGAAATGTTCACTGCGATCGTGAAGAGATCATTGCAATCACATAGAAGTAGTAGATGGGATATTGCGATCGCGAACTGGCTATGCGTTCACATAGAGTAAAAGTAAAGGGTTTCTCAGGCTAACACTATGCGATCGCGAAAGGGTAATTGCGATCGCATACAACAAACTGACCCTCCTGAAGATTAACACTATGCGATCACAAGCCTACCTGTGCGATCGCATAGAACAAATGACTGGACACCAGCAGACAGCAATTTTTGCAATTTCTTAAGTTCAAAAACCACTCCGACACTCCTCCGAAACACTCTCGAGCCCTCGAGACTCCTAACCAACACACGCACTAACTCAACAACATCCTACAGACTTAACCGTGCGATCAGACCGCCAAAATAACATCATAAATGAGGAATCAAACCTCAAAATCATCACTTATTCATCAAACTTCATATACTTTCATTTTTTAGATATTTAGGTCCGAAACACGTCAAATGACGGCCGATTTCAACCAAATTTCACCGGAAGCTCTTAAACAACTTATAAGACCTATACCGGGCACCAGAACCAAAAAACGGGCCCGACACCAACACTTTCTAATGCATTTTCATTTTAAATTTCCAATTAAATTTCAGAAGAACAATTTCTTTTAAAAATTCATTTCTCGGGCTTGGGACCTCGGATTTCGATTCCGGGCATACGCCCGAGTCCCATATTTTTCTACGGATCCTCCGGGATAGTCCAATCATGGGTCCGTATCAATTTACCCTAAATGTTGACCAAAGTCAACTTCAATCATATTAATATCAAAATTCATAAATTTCTACACAGAATTCATATTTAATTTTCCGGCTACGCGCTCGGACTACACATACAAATTGAGGCGACTAAAAGTGAGGTTTTCAAAGCCTCGGAAGCACGGAATGAAAGAGAAAATAGGTGATGACCCATTGGGTCGTCACAAAAGGGAACACTTGTTTTTTCGTTTGTGTGCACATTAAGAATATTAATTTTTTTTAATATGAACACAATATTTACATTAATATAGACATGGTTATGTAAACTATATTATTTTTTGCATAAAAGGTAAATTCGAAAGAAATATTTTATTATTTCGATATTTTTGCTATTGTAAAAGACAAACCACACTTTTAGCTTATATTAGCTGATTGAAAGACTCATTAGTTTTTATCCTTATGGTACTTAAATTTCGATTTATGAACAATAAGCTGAACGAATAAGTCACGGACAAGAATTTATTTTGTTATATAACTTAGATGATGTATTTAACTTTGTTAAAATACACATAATTAATTGTTATAACAATCATATACAAAAATTAAATTGTATGATGATTGGTTTTTAAAAATTGTATTGGATGATAATTGATAGTTTCGCTTGGAATTTAGTGTATTAAGAGTTATAGTTGTTAACTTACATCAAAATCAGGTGAGATATTATTTTTTCAAGAAACTAAATCTTTTAGAGAAAAAGAAATATAGCTTAATTTAGTAAACCTTTTATTATGATTACTTTGAAAAGTTTAACCCTAGAAAAACTCTTTATATAACAACTATATCAAATGCATAATAAAGTATTTGTAAAGAACTTTGTGAATACTTTGGTTCAGTGCTTCCTTCAAATGTTAGAAGTTTTACTTAGATAATGTTGTATTGGAAAAAATTTTATGCATAAATGAATGGTGACGTGTCATGACACATGGCATAAATAATAGGTGATAATTGGTCTAAGAATTATAGACTGACTCAGACAAGAAAAGAGGTATGATACAAAAGGACAAAAAGGGAGGTACGAGACAGAAGGTTAAAAAAGGTATGAGATAAGGGGCTCAGCAACCCCGTACCTATTTAAGTTAACCCCGTACCTATTTAAGTTCAATTACCTACGAGCAATGGGAAGAATAATGAACCAGGCTAAAGGAGAAGGTAGCAATACCGCATTTCAAGAGTAATAAATGCTGGAACCGTTAAGGAATATTTCTATTCAATGTAATAATTATGTAACGTAGCATTTAATGTCAGTAATTATTCATAATAGTCTGATTATGACTTAGATGTAACAGGAATCCCTAAAGATTCCCAAAAAGATCTATAAAAGAGGAAATATGTAATCAATTGAGTCACAAGTTACTATTGGAATACACTCTGATTTACTAACTTACACAATTGAGTACTTCGAAATTCTCTTCTTTATTTGCTTTTTTCGATTATCAGTAACCCGATTCTTCTAAATTCTAGCTTTGACTAAAAAGTCTATTTTTTGGTTAAACAAATTGGTTCCATTACCGGAAATCTGATAATTAATTCTATTTCTACTTGATTTCCTTGTTCATATCAATCATGTCAAACAACAATAACAACACCCAAGGACATCCAGAAATTCAAACAATACAACAACTTCAAGGAGATTCTCCACGAGGCTCTCCACAAGGATCTCCACGACGAGCTCGTGAGGGCACTCCTGATGGATCTCATACAGATGGACATGCTCAATTTGACAATGTTGAAAACATGAATGAGGCATTACAAAAAATAATTGCTTCTCAAGTCAGTAAAGCTCTTCAAGCTTTTGTTAGTCAATTACTTGCTGCTCCAACCACGCCAACTCCAAACAATAATACTTTAGAGAACCCCCATTCTGGATTGGTTAATTCAGGCAGCGGTGGAACTCCTAGTGAAGCGCAAGAAGGAGATCCAGTTAATTCTGATTTACAAAATCTCGTACTAACTTTGCAGAAAAAACTTAAGGAGCAAAATAAGCGCATAGAGCAAATACCTGGAGTTTCACCCGTGATCAAAGGAGTAGACATAGACAAATATTCTCAGCAACCATGGAAGCCAAGTGCAGCCCCCTCCCTATTCTAAAGAAATTTAAGATGCCTGATATTTCAAAGTACGATGGTACATCAGACCCTCGAGATCACGTTACCGCATTCACCACAGGTGTTAAAGGAAATGATTTGACTAAGCAAGAGATTTAATCGGTCTTAGTCAAGAAATTTGGGGAAACACTCACTAAAGGAGCATTAACCTGGTATTCTCTTTTACCTGAAAATTCTATAAATTCGTTTGCTGAGCTTGTAGATTTGTTTATCAAAGCACATTCGGGAGCTCAAAAAGTTGAAAAAAGAATGGAAGACATCTTCAAAATAAAGCAAGGAGATTCCGAGTTACTTAGAGAGTTCGTAGATAGATTTTAACGAGAAAGAATGACGCTACCGTGGGTACCTGACAATTGGGCAGCCATAGCCTTTGCTAGTAATTTGAATGAAAAGAGTTCAGAAGCCACGAGGCAACTCAAAGAAAGCCTTCGAGAATTCCCAGCAACAACGTGGAATGATGTCTACAATAGATACAGTACAAAGATGAGGATTGAAGAAGACATAATTTTAGGGCATAAAAATGACGAGGAAACAAGCTCGAGACGTGTAGAAAATGAAAAAAGATCTGGTAAAAATAGGTACGAGCCTTATATGGGACCTTCGGGAAAAGACTCAAGGTCAAAGCAAGAAGGGTACAATCACAAACCTATACACAGGGAATCAGGCTCCTCTTCAAGGTCTGGTAATGATCGAAGTACACGAGGACAATGAGATGATGATGGGAGTTTAAAGGCAAGGTTTGGTGGTTACAATTTTAATGTAACCACCTCTGAACTCGTGGATGTTCTAAGAGGCATGGGAGATAAAGTACAGTGGCCGAAGGAGATGTGGTCAAACCCAAACAGACGAAACCCCGATCATTGGTGTGAATTCCATAATGATCACGGACATAAAACCGCACATTACAGGTTTTTACAAAGTGAGGTGGATCATTTGTTAAAGCAAGGATACCTCACTGAGTTATTCAGTGAAAAAGGTAAACAAGCATATATGAAAAATAGACAGGAGCCCCCGAAGCCACCCTCACCTAAACGGACAGTCAATGTTATAAGTGGAGAAGAAGATATCAACGGTGTCTCATATACCGCAACCAATAAAATATCCAAAATGACAATAACTCATGGAAAATGGTTACGCCATGTGCTGGAAGAGGAGAATATCACGTTGATGCAAATGCAGAAGGCCTCCTGACTCCATATAACGACGCATTGGTAATATACTTACTCGTACATGATACTAACATGAAATGTGTTTTGATTGATCCAGGCAGATCAGTGAATATTATTCTGATACGGGTGTTGCGCGAGATGCAAGCCGAGGATAAATTGGTTCCAAAAGCGCATACCTTATCAGGATTTGATAACTCTAATGTCATAACCAAAGGCGAAGCGATTCTTACCACATTTGCAGAAGGTGTTATCAAAGATACTAAGTTCCAGATTGTAGATATGGAAATGGCTTATAATATGATCCTTGGAAGGCCATGGATCCATGATATGGATGTCGTACCGTCAACTTTACATCAAATTATTAAATTTGCATCACCATGGGGGATTTGTCAAATCAGAGGTGATCAACAAACATCCAGGAGTATTAACTCCGTTGCAGATTCAACTGTTCAAGGTAAAGTCAAATAGCAATTACAGGATTCAGTTGAGGAGGGTATAAAGCCAACCTTAACTGAACAAGAAAAAATAGACGTGGGTTCAAGGCTTCACACTATTCAAGAACCAGAGGAAAATGAGAACACTAAAACAATGATCGAAGAGTTCGAGGCTGTGGTTTTATTTATACACTGGCCCGAGAGGAAAGTGTATATAGGAGCAAATCTCAGCCCGGAGGTAAAACGTAAGTTAATTAAATTTTTAAAAGCTAACGCAGATTTTTTTGCTTGGTCCCATTCTGACATGACAGGGATACCGCCCGAGGTCATGACTCATAAATTGAATGAAGACCCATCATATACTCCAGTCAAGCAAAAGAAATGAAAGCAAGGAGCTTTCAAGAATCAGGTAATTCAAGAAGAGGTTTAGAAATTGCTTAAAATAGGATCAATTCGTGAGGTAAAGTATCCTAACTGGTAGGTTAACACTGTTGTGGCTCCTAAGAAAAATGGTAAGTGGCGTGTTTGTGTGGATTACACAGATCTTAATAAAGCCTGTTCGAAAGACTCTTTTCCTTTACCGCATATAGATCAGTTAATTGATGCTACTGTAGGGCATGAACTATTAAGTTTTTTAGATGCATACTCAGGTTATAACCAAATCAAAATGGATCCAGAAGATGAAGAAAAAATGTCTTTTATAATGGACAGCGGGACTTATTGTTATAAAGTAAAGCCCGTTGGTCTTAAAAATGCTGGTGCGACATATCAGAGGTTAGTTACTCAAATGTTTCAAGAGCATTTAGGTAATACCATGGAAGTTTATATAGATGACATGTTAGTTAAGACTCAACATCCAGAGGATCATATATCACATTTGTCCGAAACATTTAGAATTTTGCGAAAATATAATATGAAATTGAACCCAAAAAAATGTGCATTTGGTGTGGCATCAGGAAAATTTTTGGGTTTTCTTATTTCTAACCGTGGTATTGAAGTAAACCCAGCCCAGATTAAAGCTATTGAAGAAATCCCTGATGTAGTTACAAATAAAAAAGAAGTTCAAAGACTGACAGGGAGGATCGCAGCCTTGGGAAGATTCGTTTCAAAGTCATCAGAAAAGTGTTTCAAGTTTTTCTCAGCCCTTAAAAAGCAAGATCGCTTTGAATGGAATGAGGAATGCCAACAAGCACTTAGGAATTTGAAGATGTATTTATCAAATCCACCCCTGTTAGCAAAACCAAAGGCTGGCGAAAGGCTTTTCATTTAACTTACGGTTTCAGAAGTTGCAGTAAGTGCTATTTTGGTTCGAGAAGAACAAGGTAAACAATATCCTATTTATTATGTTAGTAAATCTTTGTTAGATGCAGAGACACGGTATCCACAATTAGAAAAATTAGCATTGGATTTAATAATGGCATCTAGAAAATTGAGGCCGTATTTTCAGTGTCACCCAATTGTTGTAGTAACTGCATATCGCTTACGTAATATACTGCATAAACATGAATTATCAGGAAGGTTAGCTAAATGAGCTATAGAATTAAGTGAGTATGAAATCACGTATCTACCTAGAACAGCAATAAAATCCCAAGCACTGGCAGTTTTCGTGGCTGATTTTAGCCAAGGTATGCAATTAGAAGCTAAAAAATAAGTTCAGGTACTTAATGGAGCAAATCCAGGAACATGGACTCTATTCACTGATGGATCATCTAACATTAAATATGCATGATTAGGAATTGTTTTAGTACCACCTACGGGTGAAACTATTAGGCAAGCTATTAAATGTCACTCCGTAACTAATATGAAGCGGAGTACGAAGCTGAGATTGTAGGTCTAGAATTGGCACGAGAACTTGGTATAAGTCAGGTGGTGATCAAAAGTGATTCTCAGCTTGTTGGTAATCAAATGCTGGGGACTTACACAGCCAAAGAGGCAAGGATGCAACAATACTTGGAAAAGGTAAGGGAACTGATAAAGCAGTTCCAGACTTGGAAGGTCATCCAGATACCAAGGGATGATAATGTTGAAGCTAACGCCTTAGCAAACCTTGCATCTGCAGCTAATATAACAAATGATGCCAACGCCTCGGTTATACATTTATTTCACTCAGTTCTCGAACCTGATAAAAACGAGGTAAATTTTAATAATCTAACTTGGGATTGGAAAAATGAAATTGTTGCTTTTTTAGAGTATGGTACTGTTCCTTATGACAAGAAAAAAGCATATGCAATTCACAAAAAGGCAGCTCGTTACTATTTAAAGCAAGGTAACCTTTATCGAAAGATGTTTGGTGGCCCCTTAGCAAGATGCCTTGGACCTTCTCAAACGGAATATGTAATCGGAGAAATACATGAAGGACATTGTGGAAACCACTCAGGAGGAAGATCACTGGTGAGAACTTTGATCAGGGCAGGATGTTACTGGCCCAAAATGGAAGAAGAAGCAGCGAGCTTTGTGGCTAAATGCGATAAATGCCAGAGATACAGTAATAATATGCACCGACCTGCTGAATTATTACATCCGGTTATTGCACCGTGGCCATTTATGAAATGGGGGATGGATATAGTAGGGCCATTATCTCAAGCTAAAGGACAGGTAAAATTTTTACTTGTACTTACTAATTATTTTACTAAATGGGTAGAGGCTAGAGCATTTAAACAGGTACGAGAAAAAGAAGTCAAGGACTTCATTTGGCATAATATCATTTGCCGGTTTGGTGTACCAAAAGAAATTATATTGACAATGGTCCTCAATTTATCGGTGCTCAGGTCACGGAATTTTTTCAAAGTTGGCAAATAAAAAGGATAACATCAACACCATATCATCCAGTAGGGAATGGACAAGCGGAATCAAAAAACAAAGTTATCATTAATAATTTAAAGAAACGATTGGAGGAATCAAAAGGTAATTGGCCTGAAGTGTTACCTGGAGTTTTGTGGGCATACCGTACAACCACGAAAACAAGTACAGGTGAGACACCCTTTTCTTTGGTTTACGGGGCTGAGGAACTTATCCCAGTTGAGATTGGAGAGCCAAGCACGAGGGTCTCACAAGAAATGCAAGAGTCCAATGATGAAGAAATGCGGGTCAATTTAGATCTGTTGGAAGGTAGGAGAGAGGCTGCGTTAATAAGAATGGTCGCACAAAAACAAGTGATCGAACGATATTACAACAGGAAAGTACGTTTGCGATACTTCAAAATTGAGGACTTCGTGCTTAAAAAGGTTTTTCAATCTACAAAGGCAGCCAACACAGTTAAACTAAGTCCAACTTAGGAAGGACCCTATAAAATTCATGATATTGCAGGAAAAGGAGCATATAAGTTGTAGACAATGGACGGGAAGATACTTCCTTCGCATTGGAATGTTGTTCATTTGAAGAGATATCACGTATCATTATGTTATATTTTATTTTTTAAATTATTAAAAATTTGACTAATGATTTTAGATGATAGGCAAAACGCTTACCCGTACTAAATGATGAGTCACGACCTATGAGGAAAAATGGAATACACTAAAATTCCTGGCCTAGGGTTACAATAATTTTGATAGAAACATACACGGGTAAAGCAGTCTTCATCTATAATCGTGACCCCAAGTCCCGTATTTATTTCCATTTCAGGAAAGGGATCAGGTCAAGGAAACTATCAAGTGCTCGAGGCTTCATACTTCAACACTCAAACACTTGCGGGACTACATAATATATACAACCAAATGTACGTAAAAGGCAAACAAAATTGAGGAAAAATCAAGCCTAAGAAGAAAGTGGAGTGGAAGTTAACAAGTCAAGGCATTCATCATAGTGTTCTTTCCCATGAGAACAATAGAGTCACCTCTCAAACCCTTCCTAATGTGATGGAGCTAAAGGGAATTCACTGTACTTCATAAACAGTTAGGGTAATGACTATGTACTAAAACAGGTTATAAGGAAAACCCCTGTATCTACCCTATATCTATTGTTATCTTTTTGTAAATATGTTACAAGAAAAACAGTTACGAGAAAGTTATGGATGTAATTCAAATGCATGTAAAGAATGATTCACGACTTGTCAAAGTTCAGAAATAGAAACTTGTTCAAGTTACTTCAGATAAACGTGTGTGTTCCTAATTCTTGTATCGTATAAAAAACACCATTATGAAGTTGAGGCGTCTTCTTCATCAAGTGTCAAAATATAAAAGGGCCCTCTTTTATGAAACTCATGTCATTTGACCATGAGGATACAAAAGCATTTTCAAAAAATCAAAATGCAATTTATTCTTTAAGTCCTTAAAGATAAAAGGCATGAATGAAATAAATGGAGGTTTAAAAATGAACTTCTTAATATTTTAAAACTAAAGACCAAGTATAAAACTTGGTCATCGAAATTGTTCACACAAAAAGTGCCCCTTAAACAAAGCTTGGGGACTTAAACTCTTAAACTTCTAGCCACGAGTTTAGTTACAAAAAGTTTTCACAAAAAACCAAAAACTTTCAACATGGATTTCTAGATCGGCACCTGCAAAAAGGGAAATTTAAAATTATAAAAACTACTTAAGAGGAAGGAACTAAAGAAAGATCATCAACGGGCTCAACTTCAACTCATTAGCAGCTAAGCATTGATCTTCAGTGGCAGTACCCATGGGCAATATCTCAACCTGGTTAACAGCAATAGGTGTGGATGAACTTAAGGAAAGAGCAACACTCGTGGCAATCTCAACAGACACGGGGATTTCAGATGCAGTAGACTTGTGGACTTCAGAAGCCTCAGCTATGGGAGTTTCAACCAAAGGAATTTTAGTTACGAGAGGACCAACCTCGGGAGATGAAAAATCTTGTGGTTGTTATGTTCGCTCAATAGTTTCATTCACCTTAGCCAATTCAGATTCGAGGTCGAAATTTTCTTGGCTCATCTCTACCAAGGTATCACGCCGAGATTTTAGAAAAGCCCAACTCACTTCAATATTGTATGACTCCTCGAGAAGTTCGTATTCTTTCTCCCAGGCAATAATCTCACTCTTGAGTTCTTCATTCTTAAGTAAAATTGAATCATAAGATGATTGTAGTGAGGAGTGAGAATTTTCCAAGGTTTGGATCTTGTCTGCAGAGGCTCGCAATTCTTCTTGTGCTCGAGAAAGCTCTTGTACTACCTCTCATGCATGCATCTCCTTTTGAATCAACAAAGATTTTAAAGCTCTATTTTCCTCAGTGACCTTGGACAACTGCTCCAAAAAGGAAGATTCAAGAAATTCTTTTTCCTTCTTGGACTGGTATGAAGCAGCCTTAAGCATTGCCAATTTAGAGGTTAAAATTTGAACTTGTTTTTCTATGGAACTCTTTCTTGTCTCTAAATTTTTCATATCAATCTGTAAGCTCTCGAACTGGCCCTTCCAATTGTTGGCCTCTAATTGAGAATCTTGGGCAGCTTCTTCTGCGTCATTAGCAGTCTTCTCTAGGTCACGAGCCAGTTTCTCTAAAAGAGGGACTCGATTCATAAGTTCGGTACCAATAAGGTTGACCTGTTCATATAAAAAGGAAAATAAGGTTAAGGCTCCCAAAGCAAAAATCTTGGTAAAACAATAAACTAAAGAATACCTTCAAACTGGCATGCACAATGTCATTCAAGAGAGTCATATTACTATGACTCTCAAGTTTAGCTTTCTCAATAAGGCCAATCAGAGGTGTGAGCCATGTGTCAGCTTGCCCAGACTTCCTCAAAGGCTGCTATTAGAAGGAACTTCAATGGTCACACTCCTCATAGCGGAATTTCTACTTGTGAAACCCACTTCTATATGATGAACTATAGGAGGAGCGATTATTGAAGGAGGGATAGTAGAGGAAGGTATGGAAGTAACAAATAAGGGAGTTAAAGAAACAATCACAGGAACTGTAGAGGTAGAAGAAGACAGGGGAAGCTCATATAGAACCGTTCCTAAAGGGCCACTACTAAAACCACTGATAAAAAGCTGGTTTATCAAATCAAGAGTGTCAGATGGAGGATAGACGTCATCATCAAGAATGATCACATGGGAAACAATAGGCTCAGAAAGAGGCAGGTTAGGGGAGATGTCAATCTCATCTTCAGAGACAATACGTCTCCTGGCTCGTGGTCTCGTTATCAGGGAACCCTCACCTACTCCTTCGGAATCATCTTCTAAGATCGATTTTCTTTTCTCAAATCTCGGAGCTATATCTTGATCCGCAGATCCCAAGAATATATCTTGCTCACGAGATGCCAGAACAACCTCGGGAATGACTTTTCGAGTGGCAAAAACTAAGAAAAAGAAGGTTAAAAGCCATGACAATGAGGATAATTAAACATAGGTAAGGTAAAAGATAAGAATTCTCACCATGAGTTTTTGGTTTCCAACCATAATGACTGGAGAGGCTTTTCCACATTTTACCTTCTATTGGAGCAACTTTCAATAACTTTTCTACCCAACCACGGATTTTGGATACAGATTCAACAATACCCATGGTTGCTGAGAAGAAAAAGAAGCAAGATACTAAAAAATAGGTAAAGCTGAAAATAAAAAGGCACGGGCGTATTAAATACTTACATGCAAAATTACACTTTTTTGGGAAACGAATGTTTTTTTCACCAACTAAACCCATAGTGGGAGCAGCAACGTATCGAGCATACCAGCCGAGGTCTTTATCATCTTCAGGACTCACCAAGACCCTTTTACTCCTAGCTGCTAAACTGAACACACTGTTTCGGAACAATCTAGGGGAATAAAGGTAAATCAAGTGGAGGAAAGTAAATTCCACATCTGCTCTTTTAGCGAGATGCCTCAAGCAGGCAACAACTCGCCACATTATTGGTCCAATTTGACCCAAGCACACGTTAAAAAAATGACAAAAGTCTAGAATGACCGGGTCAGTGGACGGTTTCAACCCTAGAGTGAAAAGGTATGTGTAAACAAAGGAATAGCCTATTAAGTAAGAGGTAATTCTTTGATTTGGATTAGGGATGATAATAGGAAAAGCTTTAGCCCAATGACATTCCTTTCGAACTACGAGTGCTAAAACATTGTAATTTGAGTGGGATAGGGATCGGCACGGTCTAAAGAGGCAACTTGAGTTTTTAGAGACTCTCTATCGTGATAAAAAGAAAATTCAATGGGGATTATTTCATCTACCAAGGGTTCACGCAGTGGCTCAGAAGAACCCCTATCTTGAGAAGAGCTCCTTTGAGAGTGCGAAACCCTGGTCCCAGAAGAAGGGCCAGAACTAGAAGGGGGAGTTGAAGTGCTACCACGAACAGAGCCTAAGTTGCGTAATCTACCTCCTCTTCTATGCCTTATCGGAGCATTAGGGAAGTTACTCGGAATGGGAGTTTTTCTAGGGTTAGAACTCGAAGAATCCATGGATGTAAATGTTGAAGCAAAGCAAGAAATAATTCGAAGTAAAAGTGTTCAATACGCTTTATGAAGAACAAGACAAAAAGTGGGGTTATATGCCTAAAAAAGTGTTACAAAACAGTGTAACCAATGAGGAAGCAACACGTGTCTAGTGCATTAAGAAGAAGTGACAGTTGAAGCGTCAACTTAGTCAGAGTATTAATGGTGACAAAAATTCTCCTTTAATGAATTCCACTTCCCAAGTATTCAAACTGACGAATAAATGAAAAGTGGGGGGACTATCTGTATTGAGGAAAATTGTATGCATAAATAAACGGTGACGTGTCATGACACGTGGCATAAACAATAGGTGATAATTGGTCTAAGAATTATAGACTGGCTCGGACAAGAAAAGAGGTACGATACAAAAGGACAAAAAGGGAGGTACGAGATAGAAGGTTAAAAAAGGTATGAGATAAGGGGCTCAACAACCCCGTACCTATTTGAGTTAACCCTGTACCTATTTAAGTTCAATTACTTACGAGCAAAACGGGAAGAATAATGAACCGGGCTAAAGGAGAAGGTAGAAATCCCGCATTTCAAGGGTAATAAATGCTGGAACCATTAAGGAATATTTCTATTCAATGTAATAATTATGTAACATAACATTTAATGTAATTAATTATTCATAATAGCCTTATTATGACTTAGATGTAACAGACATCCTTAAAGATTCCCAAAAAGATCTATAAAAGGGGAAATATGTAATCAATTGAGACACAAGTTACTGTTGGAATACATTCTGATTTACTAGCTTACACACTTGAGTACTTCGAAATTCTCTTCTTTATTTGCTTTTTTCGATTATTATTAATCCGATTCTTCTAAATTCTAGCTTTGACTAAAAAGTCTATTTTTTGGTTAAACAAATGTGGCTTTCACATGTTGTATTTTTAATCTAGCTAAAGTGTGATAACAAACAATATGTTCTGCATTATACAATGACAAACAATATATGTTCGAGTAAATGTCATCGTAATAAATTAAAAATATATTTTTTTTTCATAACCTTGCTCTAATAAATAATACAAGTTGAATTTTGGATTAGAAATAGTGTAACACAAATTATTGGCCGGCGCTAACGCGGAACCAATGGCATCTAGTATAGGAATAGTCATTTAATTTTTTCCTAATCATAAATTTTTTCCTTTTCGAATTGTATAGGCAAAAACTTCTATAAAAGAGCTATTATTCCAAGTCTCGGTTTCCAGATTCTCTTTTTCTGAATACAAAAAATTTATATTTATTAATGCTCGATTTTTTTACTTTTTAATTATGATAATTACTTTTTGAGTTGTGTTTAACTCTCTGATATTTGACCAACTAAGAACATAAACTATACTAGCATGCATATTACCTCTTGTTTTAGTGGTATTATTTGTTAGTTTTGATAGGATGACATTATTTATTTATTAATTGGTAGCAATAGTCGCAACCAACCAATGTTGCACGCAGATGTTGTCGTTGTTAATAAGCATGAAGATCAGTTAAAAAGTATATGCAGTGCATCGCGAAGAAGAAGGAAAAGGAAAAAATCATTATTACGTTTCTTGGTAGCTTGTTTATGTTGACCAACTTAAAATCTTCTTTTGCTTAAAGTCTTGCAATACTCTTTTTAATTAGGCAGATTTATTGTTACGACCCAATTCCTAAACCCGGTCGTGATGGCGCCTCTCGTAAAAATAAGGTCAGCCAACAGAACATCAATACCTCTTTCAACAGTTACTTAGCATGAATAAGTCTGAATCACAGATAATATAATCACAAGTGCGAAATAAACGTGATAAAACAGGGAAACCATCCCGACTTAGCCCGAAATCGGGGTGTCACAAGTCATGAGCTACAACAGAGTTTTACTAAAATACTACAAGTCTGGAACTAGGAACAAAGTCTGAAGATATCATAAATAATAGAAGATAAGGGAGAAAACGGGACAGCGGACGTCAGCAGCTACCTCGTTACTCCTAGTCACCGCCTGGTCTAGGAAGAATCAGGGCTCAAGAGCGAACTCAGTTCTGCCTGTATCAGCACACACGGTGCAGGGAGTAATGTGAGTACTCCGACCCAGTGAGTAATAAAAATAAATAATGACTGAAAGTATGAAATCTCATAAAGGCACAAATAACGTTATCTCAAGCAGTAAAATCAGTTACACAATAAAACCGTGAAGTATCAGATAAATCTCTTTTAAAACAGTGAAGATAAATAATTTCAACAAGTAAGAAATAATCAGAAACCTGCCCCTCGGGCTCAATATCAAACTCTCAGTACAGTATTAGCCCCGCGGGCTCACTCCCAACTCACAAAGTACAACATCAGCCTCTCGGGCTCACTCCCAACTCACACAGTACAACATCAGCCTCTCGGGCTCACTCCCAACTCACAAAGTATAATATCAGCCTCTCGGGCTCACTCCCAACTCACAAAGTACAATGTCAGCCTCTCGGGCTCACTCCCAACTCACTTGGGTACCCGCGCTCACTGTGGGGGTGCAGACTCTAGAGGGGCTCCTACAGCCCAAGCGCTATATTATCATAGGGCCTTAAAGCATCTCACATCAACATAAGGCCTTAAAGCCTTCTCACATCACACTCGAGGCCTTAAAGCCTTCTCACATCACACTCGAGGCCTTATAGCTTCCTCACATAACACTCGAGGCTTGAAAGCCCCCTCACGATACACTCAAGGCCTGAAAGCCTCCTCACATCACTCAACATATCCTCACATATGGCCCTCGGCCTCACTCAGTCCAGAAAATATCATAAGTCCCTCGGGCATTTGTAAAACAGTAATTCTCAACCCAAAATATCATTTAGAATATTATTTGAGTTTTAAATCTGTATAAAAGCGGTTGAGTCTGTAAAACAATAATTATCAACAGGATTGAGTTTAAATATAAGTCAAAAACAGTAAGGAAATAGTGATAAAAATCCCCGAAGGGTTCAAATAATTGACACGGAGCCCAAATATGGCAATTAACCCAATTCATGATGATAACAAATCAGTTTCAGTCAAATATATAGTAAAATCATCAATCGGGACGGACCAAGTCACAATTCCCAGTAGTAAAAGACCCCCCGCTCATTATCCAGCGCGTGTTTCACCTCAATATAGCACTACAATGTGCAACCCGGGGTTTCAAACCCTCAGGACATCATTTAACATCATTACTCACCTCGAACCGGCTATTTCTTTAATTCGCAATGCCTTTTCCCCTCGAATTGGCCTCCACGCACGTCGAATCTGCCCAAAATCACAACGAATATGTTGCATTATACTAAAGAGACAATACCCAATCAAAAGAGATCGAAAAATATCAAAATTTACGAATTTGACAAAACCCGAGCCCCGGGCTCACGTCTCGAAACTCAGAAATTTTTATACCAAAATGTTATTCGTCCTCTCACGAGTTCGTACATAAAAAGAACACCAAAATCGGAGCTCGTTTGACCCCTCAAATCGACCCTAGAAGGTCTCAAAATCACAAACCCTAAACCCACATTTTTTACCGATTTTCTCCGATTAAACACTTCAAAAATATATAATCTTGTCGGATTATTCGATGATAATTTAATATTATAGAGTAGAAATGATCACAAGTGACTTACCTCAAGATTTCCCATGATTTCTTGCTCAAAAATCGCCCCAAGCCATGTTCCTTCACCCAAAAATGCTAAAATGGGCTAAAATGGCTGAACATCATTAAAAAGACCCATTCTGGTCGCTAAAAGTCTAATCCCGTCGCTAAAAGAGCCCAAATCTGGTTGCTAAAGGTGCGCCCAGATGTTGTTGCACCAGCAATATTTATTTTCACTAAAAAAGCCCTAACTCCACCATACGAACTCGAAATGATCACAAGTGACTTATCTCAAGATTTCCCATGATTTCTTGCTCAAAAATTGCCCCAAGCCGTGTTCCTTCACCCAAAAATGCTAAAATGGGCTAAAATGGCTTAACAACATTAAAAAGACCCATTCTGGTCCCTAAAAGTCTAATCTCGTCGCTAAAAGTGCCGAAATCAGGTTGCTAAAAGTGCGCCCAGATGTTGTTTCACTAGCAATATTTATTTTCACTAAAAAAGCCCTAACTCCACCATACGAACTCGGAATTCGATGATTCTTATTCCTATGAGTCACAAATAATGATACAAACATACCTTTAATCGAAACTCAATTCGGATCTCGTTTGCTCAGTGCGATATCCATTTCGCTCGTTAAACAATTAACAGATGTTTCGCATCAAAAACCCAATCGCGACTTGATGAAATTAGACCAAACTTTCCAGATCAGTCCTACAGTTCATTATCAAAATTCCGGAAGTCTCGAAATCAAATTTCAATCTCTAGAACTAAAAATGGGCCTTTGGATCATTACATGTTTATGCTCAAAATGGCAAAAATCTTCCAAAAATACTTTCAAAACTTATTTGAGCCTCATGGGATCCCAATAACGTGTACTAACAAGTCCCATGATATGACACAAACTTAGTTGTTCCTTCGAATCACCAAAAACAACGCAAAAATACTAAATTCACCTCGGATTCAAACCTATGAACTTTGAAACTTCTAACTTCCACATCCGATGTCGAAACACGTCAAAACTAGTCCGAATGACCTCAAATTTTGCAGACAAGTCCAAAATGACATAGCGAAACTACAGAAACTCTCGGAATTCCATTCTGACCCTCGGATCAAAATCTCACCTATCAACCAGAATTCGCCAAAATACTAACTTTGCCAATTCAAGCTTAATTCTACACCGGTCATCACAAAAATATTCCGGACACACTCCTAAGTTCCAAATAACCTAACGAAGCTATCCGAACCATAAAATTCATATTTCGAGTCCTCTAACACATAAGTCAATATCCGGTCGACTTTTCCAACTTAAGGTTCCTTAAAAGAGACTAAGTGTCTCAAACCTTACCAAAACTAGCTCGAATGACTTCAAATTTTGCACACAAGTCACATTTGACATTACGGACTTGCCCCAACTTTCGGAATCGCATTCCGACCCCGATATCAAAATTTTCACTTCCGGTCGAATTTTCTCAAAAACCTTCAAATTTTTATATTTAGCCAAATGACTTCAAAATGACCTCCAGACATCCGAATTCACTTCCGATCGCGCTCCCAACTCCAGAATCACCATACGGAGCTATTCCCAAAATCGAAATCCCAAACAAACATCTATAACTCTGAAATGCCTTCCAACCCAAATTTATGAAATTCTTCTAAAATACTAACTTCCACAATATACGCCGAAATACTCACGGGTTATCCAAAACCAAATTCGGATATACGCCCAAGTCCAAAATCATCATACGAACCTGCTGGAACTTTCAGATCCCGATTCCGAGGTTGTTTACTCAAAATTCCAATCTTAGCCATTTTCTTCAACTTAAGGCCGCCGAAATAAAAATTTTCTTCCCAATTTGACTCCGAATTTCTCGAAATTCAACTCTGACCATACGCACAAGTCAATATACCTGAAATGAAGTTGTTCATGACTTTCAACTGGTGAACGATACACTAGAGCTCAAAACGACCGGTCGGGTCGTACATTCTCCCCACTTAAATAGACGTTCGTCCTCAAACGTTCCAAGAACTGCTTTTAAGTTATCTGAAATCACTGTTTAACACCTCGCGCACCTGTCTGTGCTACCACAACTCATATGGACACATTAGTTTGATCAAATCTGAAGATATCCTCTTTTATCCATACAATAAGCTCAGAACCTAATTCCAACACCTGAAATTCTCTGCCGGACCTGTTCCCTGTATATAAACACTATATCAACTACCACACGAGGTACCAGAACACGAGTGCGTACCTTTGTTGAATTAGCACCATGCATCGCATAATTCACCATCTAACCACAATGACACCCTATGAACCTTACTAGCCAAAGTCCCACGACTCTGATGCTCCCAATGCATATGATGATATACCTATACATTCTGTTATAATGCTAACGATACAATCACAACGGAGGAGATGTGCAGAAATTTCTAACCAATTGCAGAGTTAACCCAACATTAATTCTCTCCTTTTTGACTAAAATCATCACCTCATTACTACCCAAATACTGGTAACTGCCCTGTAATATACCTCACATAATCCCACTGCAATGGTCCCCGATACCAATAGTCTCGCCTTACCTAGTACGAGCTGCTCAGACAACCAATCACCACAGACAATGACTAACGGTCTCGCATGATGCAAAAATGCGCCAATAAGCCATAACGCGAACAAGATACATAAGGAAATGACTCAGGAATGGACTGCTCAACTCACACAACTAATATGGACTTTTCCCAGAGAATAGGAATTTATCAAGCCGTTTCACAACACACATGGCACAATCATAATATTACATGAATTGACGAACAAGGAACAACATATGATATTCCAACACCCCTCCTTGAGGAGCGCTTTACTGAAATGAACTCATCTGACTGACATGAAGCCCATAATCCTATTTAAATCCATTCACCCACTTCAGGTCAATTCTGCTAGCACTGAACTAGGCTGATAGCCTTTCCTGGACCCGTAATAAGTCATTTCTTCTCATAACACGCAAGAACTACCACTATAGCCGGGACAACACCCCACAATCCACAACCAAATGAACCGAATGACTTCATATAGATCTTAGATATTCTTCCAACATTTCAACCTTCTTAAGTCCCCAAAATTTGACTAACTCCTAGATTTTTCAAATATTTCGGCAGAGTCTCCCATGTAATTGGGCTTATCCACCTGTCAGAGTAACACCAAAACAACTCCTAACAACATGTCCACAAGTATATCAATAACACTAATCTCCGCATTACAAGCCCTACATTATCACAATGATATCTTGACATGAAACGCATCATTTGTATGATCATAACCACATTTCTGGTCTTAGTAGTTGTTCATAAATAATTCCATCATCGTCAATAAATCTCATATCAACCACCACCTCATTTTAAATTTTCACAATACTGACAACAGAATGTGAGGTATGAAGACCTCATTATTACTTACTCGGATTAATTAGTCATATTTAACGCCACTTGGGAACTCATCTCATAAGCTAAAACTCAATGTTTATAGCACAAAAATGACTGAATATAAACATAAAATATACAAGAATTATCAAATCAACCTAACTGGCATGACTCCCTTTTAATATTATCGTACGAATTAAGCTTTACAAAGGGAAACTTTAAACTCATAAATATTTACCACAAGGACCTCGTCATTACATAACATCCACCGTGGCTTGCAGCCCAGTTTAAATATTTCATATTGTGCCAACTACAGTTTTCAATTTCCTTTCTTTCTTCTTCTCAATAAATTTCGTAAATATTTTTTTTCATAGCACATAATGAACCCTCATACCGGTAGGGCATATAATTCAAAAAAAATTGGAATCAATTATTCTGAAACACATTAAACCCATTGTAGTGAATAATAAACATTACCTTAACCTTACCCGAAAATCCTTAGAGCCCAATTCCTAACATCCAGAATTCTTTTCAAGACCCGAATCTCACATACACACACTGTATAAGTCCGAACAAACTGTGTCAACCATAACAATAACCCTAGATATAATCGCATAATATATTACACAACTCGTAATACTCGCAACACCATTCTCGATCACCATAACCACTCAACCCAACCAAGTACCAGTAGGAAACCCCATATTAAACAGAACCTCGCTCCAAAACCTTCGTACCCCATCAATAATGAAGAAATATACAAGAACTCACAATACACAACACGTTCCCCATACCAGTAGAAAATATCTGGTTTAAACCATGGTAGAAACCATCAAGAATACTTGGAAATCTATTTTCTCCTAATCAAGCTATTAGAACTAAATTCCTCTAATTCAACCGGGCCACGCAGGTCATCAAACTCAATAATATTGCCATGTTACTACAGCTAGTTCAACAAAAATTCTTCACAAGCTTAGGTAACACAAACCATAAAATACCTCAATTACACTACTAAGATCACCTTCATTCGCGTGACAATCAACTCAACTTTCTCAATTAGAGTCAAATTCAAATCTCAACACATACACCCTGTTAGTAGAAAAGAAACTCTCTACTCAACATTATAAGGAACACACCTACGTAGATTATTCCGCATGAGATAACCCACCTACTTTGCCTCCAATTAACATTTTTGTATACCTTCCACCGTCATACATATTACACAATCAATTAGTCTTCCTGAGTCTAAACTCATACCGTAACATGAAATTTACTTCACTCCAAACAGGAGACATGAAACGATTCTTCACGTGCCCATAACTTGGGGCTACACATCCTATCACAATGGAAATCATACACTCAATAGTTCATCCATCATCCAGTAGACCTTCCTCGTCACTTCCAAGTCATATAGATACATCTCGCAGTTCTAACATACTCCTCACATAGCTATCCAACAATCATTCCCACCAATAGGAACAATACCGGACATATAAGTTCAAAACACTTGCTCGCACAATCAGCACCTCGGTGCTCAAGCCATAGGCAAAAACCCGGCCTCAAGTCCTTCAGACTGGCCCAACATCCACTCATAGAGATCATGTCTCGCCCCTCGATCGGGGATTTACAAGCCATCAAGGCACATCTAAATACTGAGCGTTCGTTCGCGTATACGTTCACGTGGAAGGAATTGTAAGAGTTACTTTTCAAGCTGAATCAAGGATGCACGATAAGAATTTCAAGAATATGAAGTTTTTCCTAAAGGTTCTGCAGCCTTTCGAGGATAAATACAGACGTCTCCATACCGATCCGCGAGACTCTACTAAACATGCTCATGATTCGTGAGACCTAGTAACCTAGGCTCTGATACCAACATGTCACGACCCAATTCCTAAACCCGGTCGTGATGGTGCCTCTCGTGAAGACAAGGCCAGCCAACAAAACATCAATACCTCTTTCAACAGTTACTTAGCATAAATAAGTCTGAATCACAGATAATATAATCACAAGTGCAGAATAAACGTGATAAAACAGGGAAACCATCCCGACTCATCCCGAAATTGGGGTGTCACAAGTCATGAGCTACTACAGAGTTTAACTAAAATACTACAAGTCTGGAACTAGGAACAAAGTCTGAAGATATCATAAATAACAGAAGATAAGGGAGAAAACGGGGATGCGGACGTCAACAGCTACCTCGTTACTCCTAGTCACCTCCTGGTCTGGGAAGAATCAGGGCTCAGGAGCGAACTCAGCTCTGCCTGTATCTGCACACACAGTGCAGTGAGTAATGTAAGTACTCCGACCCAGTGATTAATAAAAATAAATTATGACTGAAAGCATGAAATCTCATAAGGCACAAATAACGCTATCTCAAGTAGTAAAATCAGTTACACAATAAAATCGTGAAGTATCAGATAAATCTCTTTTAAAACAGTGAAAACAAATAATTTCAACAAGTAAGAAATAATTAGAAACCTGCCCCTCGGGTTCAATATCAAAATCTCAGTACAGTATTAGCCCCGTGGGCTTACTCCCAACTCACAAAGTACAACATCAGCCTCTTGGGCTCACTCCCAACTCACACAGTACAACATCAGCCTCTCGGGCTCACTCCTAACTCACAAAGTATAATATCAGCCTCTTGGGCTCACTCCCAACTTATCTGGGTACCCGCGCTCACTGTGGGGGGTGCAGACTCCAGAGGGGCTCCTACAGCCCAAGCGCTATATTATCATAAGGCCTTAATGCCTGTCACATCAATATAAGGCCTTAAAGCCTTCTCACATCACACTCGCAGCCTAAAAGCCTCCTCACATAACACTCGAGGCTTGAAAGCCCCCTCACAATACACTCAAGGCCTGAAAGCCTCCTCACATCACTCAACATATCCTTACATATGGCCCTCGGCCTTACTCAGTCCAGAAAATATCGTAAGCCCCTCGGGCATTTGTAAAATAGTAGTTCTCAGCCCAAAATATCATTTAGAATATCATTTGAGTTTCAAATCTATATAAAAGCAGTTGAGTCTGTAAAACAATAATTATCAACAGGACTGAGTTTAAGTATAAGTCAAAAACAGTGAGGAAATAGTGATAAAAATCCCAAAAGGGTTCAAATAATTGGCACGAAGCCCAAATATGGCAATTAGCCCAATTCATGATGATAACAAATCAGTTTCAGTCAAATATACAGTAAAATTATCAATCGGGACGGACCAAGTCACAATCCCCAGTAGTAAAAGACCCCGCGCTCATTATCCAGCGCGTGTTTCACTTTAATATAGCACTACGATATGCAATACGGGGTTTCAAACCCTCAGGACATCATTTAACATCATTACTCACCTCGAACCGGCTATTTCTTTAATTTGCGATGCCTTTGCCCCTCGAATTGGCCTCTACGCGCGTCGAATCTACCCAAAATCACAACAAATATGTTGCATTATACTAAAGAGACAATACCCAATCGAAAGAAATCAAAAAATATCAAAATTCACGAATTTGACAAAACCCGAGCCCCGGGCCCACGTCTCGAAACTCAGAAATTTTTATACCAAAATGTTCTTCGTCCTATCACGAGTCCGCACACATAAAGAACACCAAATTTGGAGCTCGTTTGACCCCCCTCAAATCGACCTTAGAAGGTCTCAAAATCACAAGCCCTAAACCCATATTTTTCTACTGATTTTCTCCAATTAAACACTTCAAAAATATGTAATCTTGTCGGATTATTCGATGATAATATTATGGAGTAGAAATGATCACAAGAGACTTACCTCAAGACTTCAAATGATTTCTTGCTCACCAAGCTGTGTTCCTTCACCCAAAAACGCTAAAATGGGCTAAAATGGCTGAACAACATTAAAAAGACCCATTCTGGTCGCTAAAAGCCTAATCCCGTTGCTACAAGTGCCCAAATCTGATCGCTAAAGGTGCATACCAGATGCTTTGCACCAGCAATATTTATTTTTACTAAAAAAGTCCTAACTCCACCATACGAACTCAGAATTCGATGATTCTTCTTCCTATGAGTCAAAAATAATGATAAGAACATAGTCCTTCAATCGAAACTCAATTCGGAGCTCGTTTGCTCTATGCGATATCCATTTCGCTCGTTAAACAATTAACAGATGTTTCACGTCAAAAACCCAATCGCGACTCGATGAAATTAGACCAAACTTTTCAGATCAGTCCTATAATTCATTATCAAAATTCCGAAAGTCTCAAAATCAAATTTTAATCTCTAGAACTAAAAATAGACCTTTGGATCATTGCATGCTTATGCTCAAAACGGCAAAAATCTTCCAAAAACTCTTCCAAAAGTTATCCGAGCCTCATAGGATCCCAACAACGTATAATAACAAGTCCCATAATATGACACAAACTTAGTTGTTCCTTCGAATCACCAAAAACAACGCAAAAATACTAAATTCACCTCGGATTCAAGCCTATGAACTTTGAAACTTCTAACTTCCACATCCGATGACGAAACACGTCAAAACTAGTCCGAATGACCTCAAATTTTGCAAACAAGTCCAAAATGACATAATGAAGTTACAACAACTCTCGAAATTCCATTTCGACCCTCGGATCAAAATCTCACCTATCAATCGAAATTTGCCAAAATACTAACTTTGCCAATTCAAGCTTAATTCTACACCGGTTATCACAAAAATATTCCGTACATACTCCTAAGTCCCAAATCACCTAACGAAGCTATCCGAACCATAAAATTCGCATTTCGAGTCTTCTAACACATAAGTCAATATCCGGTTGACTTTTCCAACTTAAAATTCCTTAAAAGAGACTAAGTGTCTCAAACCTTACCAAAACTAGTCCGAATGACTTCAAATTTTGCACACAAGTCACATTCGACATTACGGACTTGCACCAATTTTCGGAATCGCATTCCGACCTCGATATCAGAATTTTCACTTCCGGTCGAATTTTCTCAAAAACCTTCAAATTTCTATACTTAGCCAAATGACCTCCGGACATCCGAATTCACTTCCGATTGCGCTCTCAACTCCAGAATCACCATACGGAGCTATTCCCAGACTCGAAATCCCAAACGGGCATCTATAACTCTGAAATTCTTTCCAACCAAATTTATGAAATTCTTCTAAAATACTAACTTCTACAATATACGCCGAAATGCTCACGGGTTATCCAAAATCAAATTCGGACATACGCCCAAATCCGAAATCATCATACGAACCTGCTGGAACTTTCAGATCTCGATTCCGCGGTCGTTTACTCAAAATTCCAATCTTAACCATTTTCTTCAACTTAAGGCTGCCGAAATGAAAATTTTCTTTCCAATTTGACTCCGAATTTCCCGAAATTCAACTCTGACCATACGCACAAGTCAATACACCTAAAATGAAGTTGTTCATGACTTCCAACTGCTGAACGATACGCTAGAGCTCAAAACAACCGGTCGGATCGTTACATTTATTGTAGACAACATAGTGTAATTAACTTGCCTTAGAATATGCAATTGTAACCACGTTAACAATTTTGTGTAAGAAAAGATTTGATAATTTGCTAAAATCAAGCAATGACTAGCCGTGGCAAAATACACATAGATAGTACAAGTAAAAATAGTTTCTACATTATTATTGAATACATAGAGCTGCTGGGATTTCTTTTTGACAATGATCCGAGTTTTATATTAAGACAATTTTTATTTTCTCTTTATCTTAAAATCTTCTACACCAACTTCTCAATTATTTTCCCTTAACATATCTTTTTCAATTTCATGTTTTGGACTAGAAGGATTTCAAATTTGAGTTTATTTGTCTGGGCGATTCAATAAAAATAATTAGTTAGAAATTCGATTTATGTCTTATTAGTTCCCTATTGTTTTTTCTACGTTTAGTAATTAACAATACTAATTTTTTTCTAACTCAAACTGCTTTATTTTAAAAAATTACCGACATTTAAGTTTTTTCCTAATATTAAGGAGTTTAAATCAATCAAGAATTTATGTATAGATACTTCTTCCTTATTTTATTTGTATTATGCATCTACACTATAATGCTTTTCTTATTGCATTCGTAAACATAAGTCCTACATGTTTAACTCTTGTTTCATGAGCTGCAAAGCCTAAAAAAAGGAGAAGAGAATAAGTAGGAATGAATCTGATTTGAACCACTACTTATCAAATTAGGTAAAAATTCTTTAATATTCATTACTATATAATCTATTGAGATTTTACCACTTCACTGAAATAAGCCAATAAACACATAAAATAGCACCAACTTAAATATCTGAACTTACATAAGTTACTTTACATATATAAGACGAACTGAAATGATAGAATAATCATTAAATTATACTTAATTCTTATATATGATTAATAAAGAAACATAAATAAACATTGCAGTTATGTATGTAATAAAGGAGTCCTAAATTAAGAGCACACTCATGTACAAATTTAAAATAGGAAAATACCACCTATATATAGGAATACACCAAACAATTACTATTTTAGTAAACTTATACTATGTTTTAACTTTTCTTTTATGATAACTCAATCAAAATTTTCAGTTTAAAATTTTTGTAATTCTTTTAAAATTTTATATTCATTAACACAAGGTACACGCTCATAAGTGCATTTTACCTGATCTTAACAACATAATTTCTCTCATAAAAATATATAAATTATCATGTTTCCTCCATATTCTTAACTTTATTTTGCAGGAATAATTATAGAAGAATTGTTGTGCGCAGCATGAAAAAAGAAAAGAAGTGTGAAATCGAGTTACGATTCATTACTGCCGTGACAATGCACCAAGTCTCGATTTACCATGATGAAATCGATAAAATCTAAACCTAAACTTACGGATTCTCATATCTGCAAATGTGAAATCTAGATTTGCCATGGTTAAATCGACGAAATCTAAACTTCAAATTATGAATTCTCATATCTGCAAAATCTAAATTTGCCATAATGAAATCTAGCACCAAATCGAGAAGTCATCATGAAATTTTCTTATATAAGAAGATATTGTTGATCAGAGGAGAGGGGGGAGGCAGTAGAGAGAAAGCTTAAAGCTAGAAGTCTAAATTAAAATTCTTAAAAAGCTTCTCTATTTTATTTCTTTCACTAGTATCGAGTTATCTTTTCTTTTAAATCACAATAGTGGTTTAGTTGTTGTTTATAAATAAATTCCAATGTAGGAAACTACTCTAGTTCCTGCTTTTAATTAAATAGGAGAAATTATTCTTCTTGAATATTTCTTTCTATTTTCTTATTTAATGGACAAGAATATTTTTATTGTTAGTACTATTTTCAGTATGGAGTAACTTTTCTTGTGTTGGGAGAAAGACGGATCTTAATATTTCTATATAATAGTAGATATTGTTCAACAAATTCACATGCTTGAGCTAGAACTTATTTAACTTTATCTGCTTTTACAGTTAGACGTTATATAATTTATTAATATCTATCTATCTTGTACTACATATTAACTGCTTATTAATTCTGTAATCGAGAGACGCGGAAGAAATAATATAGTTAAATGTAGTATTGATAAATGTTAATAGTTATTCAGTAATATCTATCTCTTTTATGTTATAATTAATTTTATACTTATTTGTCATTGAGAGAGGCGAATGGTGTAATAATTAGTTATAACAAGTAGGGTAACCGAAAGGGACTAACTATCAAGAGCGTGTTTTAGTTCAATCATATATTTCTAGTTCTTTAGTATTACTATTTTGAAGATTAATTTGTATAACCGAGAGGAGTGCAATTAATTATTCAACTTGAGTAATGCACGACCCTAGTTCACCAATTGTGAACACGTCATGACGACACCTAGTCTTCACGACCAGGTAAGCCTAACACATTGCGGAAGTAACAACATTTGCGAAATTTATATTCAAAAGCTAAATAACATGAGTAATGTATACGGTTGCCGCCTGGCACATACACTTTAATACTTTAAATTCTGAAACCATCCCAAAGACCCGAAAACCCACGGGCAACACAGAATAAAAATGAAACATAATACAGCTCTAATCATCCGGAATATCTATAACAAGGAATAACAGAATATCATCTAGCTAACTATAAGGTAGAGTGAGAGGGAGACTCTTCGGTCTGCTGACGCGGCAGATATATCTCAAGTCTCCGAATAATGCTCCTGCAGCTACTGGAAGTGCGTCTGCATAGAGGTACCTGGATCTGCACATGAAAAACATGCGCAGAAGAGGCGTGAGTACACCACAGCGGTATTTAGTAAGTGCCAGGCCTAACCTCGGTTGGGTAGTGACGAGGAAAGGTCAGGGCCATACTGAGACAGAACAATAAAATAGCAAAATATAACAATTGAAGTTTGAGGAAAACTAATGAACACAGCGGTGTGATAAGACAGTTCAATGAAATATAATATTGTAAGACAAAACAGAAACACAGAGTAAATACAACTAAATTACAAGAATACCGACGAGGGTCTTCCAGGATACCGTCCTATAGACCTTTTCTCAACTGTCCAATGGAACTCCCGGGATACCGTCCCGTAGTCCAAATCTCATATCAATATCAAAGGATCTACCAGGATACCGTCTCATAATCCAATCATCAGTGTGCAGAGAGATCTCCCGGGATACCGTCCCGTAGTCCCAAAATAAAAGTGCAGGGGGATCTCCCGGGATACCGTCCCGTAGTCCCAAAATAAAAGTGCAGGGGGATCTCCCGGGATACCGTCCCGTAGTCCCAAAGTAAAATACAGGGGGATCTCCTGGGAATCAAACCCGTAGTCCCAAAGTAAAATGCAGGGGGATCTCCCGGAAATCAAACCCGTAGTCCCAAAGTAAACAAACAAGGGGGAGCTCCCGGGAGATCACCCTGCATTTTACTTTGGGACTACGGGTTTGATTCCCGGAAGATCCCCCTGCATTTTACTTTGGGACTACGGGTTTTATTACTAGGAGATCCCCCTGCATTTTACTTTGGGACTACGGGACGGTATCCCGGAAGATCCCCATGCACTTTTATTTTGGGACTACGGGACGGTATCCCGGGAGATCCCCCTGCACACTGATGATTGTATTACAGGACGGTATCCCGGGAGATCCTTTGATATTGATATGAGATTTGGACTACGGGACGGTATCTCGGGAGCTCCATTGGACAGTTGAGAAAAGGGCTACATGACGGTTTCCTAGAAGACCCTTGTCGGTATTCTTGTAATTTAGCTGTATTTACTCTGTGTTTCTGTTTTGTCTTGTAGTATTATATTTCATTGAACTGTCTTATCACACCGCTGTGTTCATTAGTTTTCCTCAGACTTCAATATTGTTATATTTTGCTATTTTATTGTTCTGTCTCAGTAGGGCCCTAACCTTTCCTCATCACTACCCAACCAAGGTTAGGCTTGGCACTTACTGAGTACCGCTGTGGTGTACTCACGCCTCTTCTGCGCATGTTTTTCATGTGCAGATCCAGGTACCTCTATGCAGACGCACTTCCAGTAGCTGCAGGAGCATTATTCGGAGACTTGAGGTATATCTGCTGCGTTCGCAGACAGAAGAGTCTCCCTCTCACTCTACCTTATAGTTAGCTAGATGATATTCCGTTATTCCTTGTTATAGATATTCCGGATGATTAGAGCAGTATTATGTTTCATTTCTAGTCTATGTTTCCCGTGGGTTTTCGGGTCTTTGGGATGGTTTCAGAATTTAAAGTATTAAAGTGTATGTGCCAGGCGGCAACCATATACATTACTCATGTTATTTAGCTTTTAAATATAAATTTCGCAAATGTTGTTACTTCCACAATGTGTTAGGCTTACCTGGTCGTGAAGACAAGGTGCCATCATGACGTGTTCACAATTGGTGAACTAGGGTCGTGACAAGTTGGTATCAGAGCTCTAGGTTCATAGGAGTCACGGGACACAGGCCGGTTTATTAGAGTCTCGCTGATCGGTACGGAGACGTACATATTTATCTACGAGAGGCTATGTAACTGTTTAGGAAAAAAATCTTCATTTCTTTTGAATTCCTTGTCGTGCGATA